>CM074283.1:18643729-18786229 GCA_037194245.1 Opsariichthys bidens
GACTCAAGGTCCTGACAAAAGGCAGCCTATGGGAAAGGATTTTCTGATGACACAGCTTGGTTCAAATAACCGCAATGTTTTGTTCTTTTCTAAAATGTTAGTTATTTAAGAATTTCCCCCCTAAAACCTCTGATAAGGTGTTTTCATGCATTATTGTGCGAATATTCTCAAACACTGACAGTGTAATCTCTGTATGAGATTGTTGACATCTCAAGGAACAAATCTTTCAAAACAAATAAATTGATGGAAAACATGTTTTTGGAGGGAATTTAAATTACCGATACTTTAGGTGTTATGTTCATATTTATTTTCATATGAACGCAACATAGTTTAAATTACATCCAAACCTTCAGCAAGCACATGCACGAGTCATGTGATAGGCCTATTTGCGTTTGATCATCTCACAGGCTGAAGTGAGAACTGCAGGCCCATGTCTTAACTGCATACATTTCTCTCCTTCCCCGAATGCAACCGCCTACTCGTTTAATGTTTTGTTTCGTTCAGTGTTCCACCAATGTATGATTCTTTTCAGCCTGTTACAGAATGCTAGCTCTATGTAGTTTTTGAAGACAGGAAAGTCACACAAAAATGCAAAAAAAAAAAAAAGTTCATGGAAGTGAATGAGATCGATTAGCTTAACATGTTAGGCCATAATATTAAACCTACCTGTTTATTCAGCTATAATATGCTTGGGCTTATCTAGTCTAATTGCCTCCTTTTTATTCAGCTCTCACTCACTTGAGACTGACACAGCCATATACAGTAGAAGAGCTTGTGCTGACATCAACAGATGCCTGTGGTGCTTGTCCCTGTAAGGAACTATTCAAGGCACCATTGGAGTTCACTGTCTGACTACTTTAGGGGCTCTCACATGACTGCAACTAATTTTTGTATCTTAAGTACTTTGATGATAATGAAAAAATGTTGCCTTGTTTTTGAATCTTGAATCTAATTTCTTAGATTAATGTCTTATCCAATTAAATGTTTTTCTCTGTAGACATCCATTTAAAAATGAACACCCTTGAATAACCCACCCACCCAAATGAATAACCCTTACTTTCACAAATGAGAAAAGCAAATTTAAACATCTGCTAATTTACGGTCTTAATTAATTTGATTTCATCAGTGAACAATTAGGCTACTCATGTGAGATTGTTGATGGGGGTGGGGTGAGTTAGAAAGATTTGACAATTAAAAAAAAAAAAAAAAAAAAAAAAAAAAAAGTAAATATTATTGAACATTGGAGCAACAGATTTTTAATAAAGAAATTGGTTTAAAACCTTTAAAAAAAAAAATCTGAAAGCGCTGAATGGCATTACATAATTTAGTAAAGCTTTCCAGTAGTAACAATGATTTTGCGATTTCATTATAAATATGGCGATGGTGGTAATGTTAAATATGCTAAGGTGGACATCCAACTTAATGATATTTACCATCTGAATTTAACCATGTCATGTCAAAAAAAAAAAAAAAAAAAAAAAAAAAAAAAAAAAAAAAAAAAATCAGCCAGCTCAAATGCGGTTGTTAAAGTGCCATCTAGCATCATGCATAGAAAAGGACAAATGAAGGGAGTATAAAGCTTTATTGAAGGTAAATGGATAGGCAGAGCGGGGATACAAACAGGCAAGGATATAAAACTCTGAATAATACTTTTAAACTTAGCTTGAGGAAGTGCAGTGTTCAGGTGCAGAGATGGCTGAACAGAAGATCCAGGGGAATGACGAAGGGAACAGCTGTTGTTACTCACCTGAGATTCCAGACAGTGATGGACGAAGCACACAAATCAAGTACTCGAGTAAAGTTACGCAAATGAAAGCATTTAGTGCTCCTTTTCAATTTTACTAGGGTACTGATTTATGAATTTTGTCATTACATAGGCCACATAATTTTATATTATATAATCCCATTGCTCAAAATAATAATGAATCGTCAAATAGACAGCACTAGTCAGTATGGATGGAAGATTAGTGGATGCAGATACATAGATGTAATGTGTATTGACAAACAAAAAGAGAGTCGCACCTAAGGTTAAGAAACTGCAATGGCAGCAGGGAAGACAAACAAATCTAGTCTTTGGGCTAATTTGGGTACATCTACATCATACACCCTTTCCTCTTTCAAATAGAGATCATAATTGTCCCATGATTATGAATAGACAAAACAATTTACTAGGGGACAAAATATTTAAATGGACTGCAGCAATTAATATTTAATTAAATTATGTAAAAGCTTTTGAGTGAACGATTCAATGACTTAAATCATAACTACCTCACTCGTTTCATTACTGGATGAATCAATAAAAAAAAATCTTTAATGAATCATTCAATGTCAAATAGTTTAACAGTCACTTGTCGCCACCTAGTGTTGTAACGATGTAATCAATACAACCGTTATTTGAAGCGCAAAGTTAGTTTTAAAATTTGATTTAATCCGTTTGTGAGGACATGTCCACATTAAAACAGATTGGGAGGAAAATTTGTTGCAAATTGCATTGACAGTTGCAACTGAAAATCATATTTAGGTCACAATGATCAACCCTAAAATTCAACATTAAAAAAAAAAAAAATTAACGTTTGACTTACTTTTTGCCATCAGTCACATGCGCACTCAGAGGATCCCCAGTTCTTGGCAAATTCAGTCAAATTTGTAAAGGGGGAAGAGCGTCCTGATGGATAATCAGGGGAGGTCATCTCCAGGACGGTACAGGGAGCCCGGAAGGCCATGGCAGTGAAGGCAGTTTGGGAAGCCATGGCAGAGCAGGAAGATCTGGAGCCCAGAGAGGTACTGCCTTCATGGTCTTGCCGACACGGTCCAGCCAATGGCAGAAAAATTCTCTCGGGTGAATGTTTATATTGGGCTGAGTTCAGGAGCTGAAGAGAACTCTGAAATGGTCTCATGGACAGATGAGCGCTCAGGCTCATACGCTAAATAGGACTCTAACGTTGGCTCTTGGGCTGACGCCGCTGTGTGTGGCCCAGACACATATTGGCTTTTTTACCTGTGCTCTGGGACCGGAGAGAGCACTGGGTTGAGTACAGGGACTGGAGAGGGCTCAGGCTCAAACTCAGGAGCTGGAGCCATCTCTGGGCTCTCAACGTGGGTGGGAGTCACTTCTGGACGAGAAAGGGAGTCGTCTCTGAACTCGGGAGCGACGGTATTAGGCGCGGTAGTGGCCATTTTTGGCTGAGGGCTCAATTGTGGCAGCCATCTTCTCTGAGGCCTCAGTTGTGGTAGTTTTTTTAGCTGAGGGCTCAGGCTCAGGCCATGACGGGACTAGACTCTGGAATGGTGACAATCTTGTGACGAGTCTCTGGAATGGTGGTCATCTTGGCACAAGGTTTTAGAGTAGTGGCCATCTTAGGATGAGACTATTATGGCAGTCATGATAGGTTGGTGGGGTTTCCAATCAATTTCACCAACTTTGAGGGAAGAACCACAGAACATTCAATATACTGCACCAGGGAGCATGTGGTAGCTGCTGCAGGAACCTGCTGACAGTTGATCGTCCAGGCCAGTCTTTAAGATATCATCATTCCAGTTAACCATATGGGAAAGCGAGGAACTCCATCATATAGTCCTAGGTAGAGTAGCCATCATGGAAAAGGGTGAGCAGCAGGCCAGCGGGTTTGATAGGGGTGTAGAGAATACCCATCTAGTATTTGTGTTCTGGTCTTCTGTCATGCACAGAAGAGGACAGACAAGGGGAGTATAAATAACAAGGCTTTATTGCAGGTAAATGGATAGAGCAGAGCAGGGATGCAAACAGGTAAGGATATAAGACTTTTATGAATGTTGCTTGTGGACTTATCTGGTGGAAATGCAGTGTCCTTTGTGCAGGTGCAGAGATGGTGGTGATGGCTGCACAGAAGATCCAGGGGAACGACGAAGGGAACAGAATACAGACAACGGGTCGGGAACAGCTGTTGGAACCTCAGGCAAGTCAAACAAGTTTGTGGTGCTTCTCATAGACAAGACCAGACAAGGATATGAAGGGAATGGTGGCAGATAAAGGGTATGAGAGTAAATGAGTAAATGAGAAAGTCCAGGTGCAGGGAATCAGTGCAATCAGGAGATTAGCTGTAGCAGGTGTGGTGATGGCTGACTGGGTGCAGGTGTGAATCAAGAGGGATTCTGGGAAATGTAGTGCAGAGAAGGTGACTGAGCTGGTGACTGTGACATCTAGTTGTTTAAAGAGAGTAAAATCAAATGCGCCTTTTACCCCGCTGCACCTTTATCCCCGTACCCTTTGTTTAATCAAACGGTGTTTGTTTACTAACTAAAATGCAAAGAAGGATGCCCACTATCTGTGAACAGCAAAACATTCATCCAAAACATAGACCTATATAAACTGAACCAATAACCAAGCCCTCCCCAGCTCTGCAGCACCCCACAATTTTCCGATGGCGATGTAAATGTCTGGTGAATCTAATTTAGAGTCTGTACTAAACTGAGGATCAGTGATTAATATGTTCATACAGTTATTTGTAAATGTGTAATGGCTAATTCGCTGTTGTTATTTAGTCAGGCGTCAGTCACTCGCCTATTGTTATGACCCAGAAGGTGTAAAGGACCTGGACGGTGACGCAGTTTAATTTCAGTTATGATCGCCATTATTATTACTAGTGCGAGATGAACCTAACGGTGCCTCTCATAACACTCTTGCGGTAGATGAGTTTGGCAGAGGAAGTCACTACCAGGCCTATTACTTGTGGTATCCCAATTTCAGGTGAGCCCTTGTAATCTGCCTAGTGCTCCACATGTAATGGTTCCCTAGCGGTGACCCCATATGATGTATTCTTCCACTGTTCAGTTTCCCTCTCGGTGAACCCAGTGTCATCCACTGGATGGAGCTAGCTCCATCACCAGTTGCTGTGAAGCCAGTAGTCTGACCCTTATCAGGTTGAGCCCATTACAGGGACTTTCCCTATGTACTACTCCCCATTGATGAGTCCATAGAATGTATTTTGCCTTTGGGTTGCTTAAGTTGGGGACACTTGCTTGATATTCAGCAGTGTTTTTGATATGCCTGCATTTGGCGCCATTGTATGCGAACTGAGCTGAGCCGGACGATTACGTCACTATTTTCTGCAGTGCTGATATACCTAAATTAATTAGACTAATAACTATTGATATTTGCAATGGAAGGAATCAATAATATATAGAATAAGCTGGACAATGACACCATTTTTTTTTTTTTGAACGAAAGTTACACTAGTACTATATTAATTCACTTCAGCTATGTGAATTTTAGTCTGCAATAGATGTGAATAGAGAATAGTTGTGACTTTCTTTTCCTTACTGGAATTCCTCCACAACTTGTAATATTCTAAAACAACATTTGGAGACAATAAATACTACACGAAGGCAAGAGAGCATTCTATGCATTTGTCATGTGTACTTAAAGCCTGTCAATCAACATTAGAGCTCCACCATCAGGGTAAATAATGCCACATCTGCCAAAAGTGTTCTGTGTGTGTTCAGCAATTAGAATTTTAAGATTACAAAATGTATATCATAAACTGGTATATCAAAGATCCATAATCTGCCCTACCTAAATTTAAACTGGGTAAGAAGTAATTTCATGCTTATTTCATTTTTAATATTTAATTAAACATTAAAAATTAATGTAAATTTTCTCATTTTAAAATGCTTAAAAAGGCTGTGTTATTGAGAATAATTTACGTATTATTTCATTAGTGGAAGATCATTTGTAGTAATTAGTAGTTATACCGGTTTAAAGATCATTGTTTTTTTTTTAAGCAATAATTATTCTCTCATTTGAGGAGTATATAAAGCAATCTGTAAAAAATGTAATAAACATGAGAAAATCCATCAGGAATACTGCATGTTTAAGAAAATGACAAAAAAAAAATAAGTTGATAAATGTTTTATTGAGCAATTGCACATTTTCAGAGACAAATGGGAGCTGGTGACAATGAATGTGAAGTTTTTACTCAGCTGCCTCTTTGCTCTGAAAAAAAAAGTACACAAATAAAAAAATTTATAAATATAAAGTGGAACAATTTATGGTCAAATAAAAGCTTTAAAATTTAAGTCTGCTTGAAAAATAATTTGAGAAAAATTACCTTTCCAGCATCACGGGTCTTGGCTCTTAGCTTGTTGACCTGAGACTCAGCAATGTCAGCACGCTCCTCAGCCTCTTCCAGCTCATGCTGCACCTTCCTCAACTTGGACAGATGAGTATTTGCTTGCTCCTCCTGCAAAGTCACATACAATTAAATCAGGAACTATGAAACTAACAATTTTTTCCCAAGGTGTTTATAGTTCTTAAATGAGGTACTCACAGCTTCTTCAGACTGTCTCTTGTAAGCCTTGACCTTCAGCTGAAGCTTGTCAACCAGATCCTGCAGTCTGTTGAGGTTCTTCTTATCCTCCTCAGTCTGCAGTTAATGAACATGGATCAGACTAGAACATAATCTGATAAATGGGACCTGAATTTTACTACACTTTGTTTGTACCTGGTAGGTGAGCTCCTTGACTCTCCTCTCATATTTGCGGACACCTTTAACAGCATCTGCTCCACGTCTCTGCTCTGCCTCAACTTCAGCCTCAAGCTCACGGACCTACAGTAAGTGGGAGATATTATTAAACTCATTTCACTCCAAAAAATGTTTAGAGATGTTTAGACACTTCATACTGTCCACATCAAGACTACGAACAACAGAATGCAAGTGAACATCAGAATAAAGGCAGTCTTACTCTAGACTCCAACTTCTGCAGTTGTTTCTTTCCTCCCTTCATGGCCAGATTCTCAGCCTCATCCAGACGGTGCTGCAGGTCCTTCACTGTGACCTCCAGATTCTTCTTCATCCTCTCAAGGTGAGCACTGGTGTCCTGCTCCTTCTTGAGCTCTTCTGCCATCATTGCAGCCTTTTGCGAGAACACAGAAATTCATTAGATCCATATTTTTCAAGTACGTCAAGCATCTTTTGAAACATTTGTCAGCTACTGTTGCTCACATCAGTAATGGCCTTCTTGGCCTTGTCCTCTGCATTTCTGGCTTCCTGTACAGTGTCATCAACTTCACTTTGGATCTGAACAAGGTCAGCCTCAAGCTTCTTCTTGGTGTTCAGGAGACTTGTGTTCTACAAAATGGAAAGCAACAGTTTGAACATTCTGAATGATGCTCTCAATTCTCTTAATTTCACTGTAAAAACAAAATGCCCTTACCTGAGAGTGCAGCAGCCCAACACGCTCACTGGCGTCCACCAGCTCTTGTTCAGCCACTTTGCGGCCTCTCTCTGTCTGCTCCAGAGCAGCTCTTAGCTCCTCAATCTCAGACTGCATCAGAGTGTTTCTGCGCTCCACCATGGCCACCTGCTCCTTCATGTCTTCCTGTCCTCTCTGGGCATCATCAAGGTGCAGTTGGGCATCCTGAAAATAAACCAAAACTTTACAATAAGCTGTGCTTTCAGGTGTGGTCAATGTGCTTTCTGGTGGCTTTAACCTAAAAAGGTTAGATTATACAAACATTCTAATGCACACCCAAAGCTGAAGAGAAGTCACGTACCTTGAGTTGTCCCTGAACGTTCCTGAGCTGTTTCTGGGCCTCAGCAGCCTGGCGATTGGCGTGGCTCAACTGAATCTCCATCTCATTAAGGTCTCCCTCCATCTTCTTCTTGATTCTAAGAGCATCATTCCTGCTCCTAACTTCAGAGTCCAGAGTGCCCTGCATGGATTCAATGACTCTCTGGCTGTTCCTCTTGATCTGCTCCATCTCCTCATCCTTCTCTGCAAGCTTCCTGTCAATCTCTCCCTTGACTTGGTTTAGCTCAAGCTGAACACGAAGAATCTTGGACTCCTCATGCTCCAGGGTGCCCTATGAAAATTAAAATAACATTGAAATATCAGAATGAAAATATGCATTAACAACACAGTTTAATGGTTCTAGAAAGAATTCCACATTGATTCCCAAATTCTCACTTCAGCCTCCTCCAGGGCGGTCTGAATCTCTGCCTTCTCAGTCTCCACTGTCTTTTTGGCCTTTTCCAGCTCATGGATGCTCTTTCCAGTCTCGCCTAACTGCTCGGTGAGATCTGAAATCTCCTCTATAGAAAGAAAAAATATAATCTGTAATCATAATCACATGTGTTAACTTTTTAATTCTCATTTAGACCTAGAAATTTGAAGATATTTTTCGTATTTAATGCTTTCATTCTTACGCTGCAGATTCTTGTTCTCTCTCTTGAGGGTCTCCAGCTGATCCAGACTCTCCTCATAGGAGTTCTTCATCTTGAACAGTTCAGTACTGAGTGAACGAGCCTCTTTCTGGGCACCTTCCAGCTCTGCCTGACCTTCCTCATATTTCTGCTTCCATTCTGCCAGGACCTTTGGTGGAGATATTTCAGGATTGATTTATTTATAACATGTTTAACAAAGCCCAATCCAGCCATACTTTACAATGAGAATATCATATAATGACTCAAATAGTTTACCTTGTCAAAGTTCCTCTGCTTCTTGTCAAGGTTAGCAGCCAAACCATTGGCTCTCTCCACATCAATCATGAGGTCCTCCACCTCACCCTGGAGTCTCTGTTTGGTCTTCTCCAGAGATGCACATTTGGAGTTCACTGCCTCAATTTGTTCCTCTGCCTCTTGCAGACGCTGAGCCAACTTTTTCCTATTATGTAATACACATGTACATTATTTTGAATTCTAATCCATAAAATAACTGAGAATTGGGAATATTATGTAATATTATACATACTTGGACTCTTCAAGCTCCTCAGTGCGCTGGATGGCATCAGTTTCATATTTGGTTCTCCACTGAGCAACCTCACTGTTGGCCTTTGACATTCCCCGCTGCAGCTCAGCCTTTGCCTCCTGCTCTTCCTCAAACTGCTCACGGAGCAGGTCGCAGTCATGACGGGCTGATTGTACAGCATGGGCCAGTGCATTCTTAGCCTAGGAGACAGAGGCACATAAGATTAGTTGGCCTCTTCAGTATAACAATTGACAAATATATGTATGTGTATTGATAATGCTGTATTACCTTAACCTCCTCTTCAATCTGCCTCTTAAGCTCCTCAATTTGCTGAGTGAAAGCTTGTTTGCCTCTGGTGAGCTGAGAAACCAGAGCCTCCTTCTCCTCCAGCTGACGGCCAAACTCACCTTTTGAGATTCACATTTACATAAACTTTTGTAATACATAATGATGGTGAGGAAAATGGTTTATATTTATATTAAAAGAGGGAAGAAGCTAAGGATAAACTACTTGGAGAGGGCTTTAGTGCACTGCAATCAGTCTAGTTTCTGTTTGACTGTATCACATTAAACCACAACTCTTCCTCTCAGAAAAGTTACAAATCCAATATTATCTCTTTAACGTGTGCTACTGCCAGTGTGTAAACAATTTTGCCTCTATAGGTTTGTGTTTCTATAAGTAATTTTTTAGTGGAGGAAATTAAAAATATACAGCATATGTTTTTATATTCTTGAGATATTGTGCCATTATTTACCATTTTCAGTTTGAAGTCTTGCTCTTTGAGCACTGAGGTCATTTATCTGGCGAAGGTTCTCATCATTCTTGGACTTAATTTCACTAAGTTGGTCCTCAAGTGTGCGGCACATCTTCTCAAGATTAGCCTGTAAACACCAGTATCATTGGATTCTTAAGATATTAACCACATTTCTCATATTTCCTTGATAATTTTTAGAATCAATTCTCAACCTTTGCTTTGGCAACAGCTTCCATGTTGCTGGAAAGATCATCAATCTCCATTTTGTATTCGCTCTTCTCTTTCTCAAGCTTCTGCTTTACACGCTGCAGGTTGTCGATTTGCTCTCCCAGCTCGGCCACACTGTCTGCCTGCTTCTTGCGGAGGGCAGCAGCAGTAGCTTCATGCTGGAGTGTGGACTCTTCAAGATCACGACGCAGCTTCTGGAATTCAGCTTCACGCTTCTTATTCATCTCGATCTGAGCAGCAGTGGCTCCTCCAGCCTCCTCAAGCCTCTCGCTGATCTCCTCAAGTTCCCTGGAGAGATCAGCTCTCTGCTTCTCAACCTTGGCACGAGCAGCACGCTCAGCCTCGATCTCTTCCTCCAGTTCCTCAATGCGAGCCTACGTTAATTAGATTTTTAGTGATCTGTATTTGATCATAATGATCGTGATGTTTGAAAAAATCTCAAAATAACCTGAAGCTCCTTGATCTTCTTTTGGAGTTGAGCACCCAGAGATTGTTCATCTTCTATCTTGCTGAGCAGCTGGCTTGTTTCAAAGTCTTTCCTGGGTGTAAGAAGGGAAACAATGAATGATTTGAACTAAATGAAAACCATTATATTTTTAATAATAATTTGCAAAGGATTTCTACTTCTTCAGCTTCTCCTCAGATTGCTGCTTGTCATTCTCCAGGTCCATGATGGACTCTTGGGCTAATTTCAGGTCTCCTTCAAGCTTTCTCTTGGCTCTCTCAAGGTCCATGCGGAGCTTCTTCTCTTGTTCAAGGGAACCTTCCAGCTAAGCAGTTTCAAGTTGGTATTAATTTTTACCAAAAGTTAATTAGATATAATCATTATTATATGATTCAATGAACGTTATTAGCGATACACCAAATGCAGTTCTATTTACTGCACACTATATTTACTTTCACATTTTATGAAAATTACAAAATGATATATCAAAGTATAACCTAATTATCACAACTCACATCATCAACTTGCTGCTCAAGTTTTGTCTTGGATTTGGTCAGGGTGTTGACTTTGTCCTCCTCAGCCTGGAGATCATCCAGTGTCTGCTGATGTGCCTCTTGGAGGGCTTTCTTCTCCTTTGTAAGCTTGGAAATGCTCTCATCCTGAGCTGCCATTTCCTCAGTCAAGTTCTTGACCTGTGTGATTTTTGTTCCAATTAACCTAATTTTTACAATTCATATTCTATATCAACATATAAGAGAGATGCAATCTAATCTTAAAGCTACTCAGTCTCCAACCTTATTCTCAGTGGCATGTTTCTCCTTCTCCACTTTAGCCAAGGTGAGCTCCAGGTCATCAATGTCTTTCTTCAGCTCAGAGCACTCATCCTCCAGTTTCCTCTTCTTGGCTGTCAGTTCAGCATTGATTTCTTCCTCATCCTCCAGCCTCTCAGTTGTTTCTTTGAGTTTAGCCTCAAGTTGGATTTTGCTCTTGATAAGACCCTCACACCTCTCCTCAGCATCTGAGAGATTCTCAGATTCCTGTTAGTAAAATAGATTTCCATTTTATTGGAAACCATATTGCTCATTTTAATGGTTTAAATTCAGTTCGAATTCAGTTAATTCAAGTAAAAATACTCACAGATGCTACTTGGAGCTGCAGATCATTTTTCTCTTGCAGCAGTGATACCATCTTCTCTTCAAGCTCCTTCTTTTTGGCTTCAGCCTTGGCAAGATCTTCTTTGCATTTTGCAAAGTCCTCTTTCATGGTTGCCAGCTCCTTCTCAGTCTCGGCACTCTTCAGCAGAGGCTTAATCTTGTAATAAACCTTCATCCATGGCCAGTGTTTGACATTCATGAATGAGCGGATGTTGTATTGGAGGGTGTAAATTGCATCCCTGATTAAACAATTTTGATGGTTAAATGTGGAAATTACTGGTAAATGTACTTATTTTTAAACTGCTCAACAAAATATTACCTTCACTTTATGGGTCAAACATATTTCTACACATTGTTTTTAAATACATTTAAAAGCTTATTTGACAAGAATATGGGCTTCCCATTGACAGAAAAAATATTTTTTTGATAACTCCATTAACACTGTGAATTAATATGAATTCTGAATCATTGTTGTAAAATTTCCCACTGAAAACGCTTTATACTAACTGAAATTGTTAAATCGGAGAGTTTTGTTCATTTCATAACATTCCTCACCTCCTCTCTGTCATTTTCACAAACTCCCTCCTCATCAGGTAAGCACGGCAGAGAGCCTGAGTCATTGTGACCAGAGCAGCCAGTTTCTCATCACGCATCTCCTCAAGAGTACCCAGAAGACCAGCTTTGAAGAACACCTGAATTTGTTTAAAACAGTAAATAAAAAGTTATTGATTTACCTGTATAAGCTATATGATCATGATCACTGAATCAGTGAAGGTGGTTAGGCTGAACATGAACCTTTGTGTGTCCAAATCTGTACTGGTCATGATCAACGTCGATAGATCCCAGGAGTTTCTCACAGGCCTTCTTGTTATCCATAAACTGTCCCTCTGGGATAACGCTGGCATTCAGCACCTTGTATCTGTGGAGGATCAGAAGATTTAATAAAATGCTTCATATCTTCTAATAAAGAGCCCATTGGAAATGGTATTTTCATGTTCATATTTCCCATTTACCTCTGCTTAAAGTCACCATAGAGGATTCTGCTGGGGAAACCCTTTCTGCAGATTCTGATACCCTCAAGTACACCATTACACCTCAGCTGGTGGATAACTAGGAAGTTCTCCATGAGACCTATAACAAACAGTTTACACCATGAGCTTGGTAAATTAACATTTCATTATTATATACAATAACATAAAATATTGCGTTAATATGAGATTATTTGTGAGCCCTTTATTACTTTACCTGGGGTCTTGGACTCATTGGGAATCAGACAACGCACAAAGTGAGGGTGAGTGCTCCTCAAGTTGGTCATGAGCTTGCCCAAGTTCTCCTGTTTAATCATAAAGAGATTCAGCATTCTTCCTCAAATTCTCTCAGTTGTTGATGTATTATTTCTCTGACATAGAGTCAAGCAAGCTTATATACAGTCACTGCTTCTTAAGTTCTTTCAGTTGCATCATTATTCACATTTTGTTCCAAACAAAAACATACTCTGAACTGAGAAGACACAGTCTGCATGGAGCCACCCTTCTTCTTGCCTCCCTTCTTGCCGCCACCAGTCTCTATTCAGATAAAAAGATAAAAGAACACATATAATGTAATAATAAAATAAGAGTGCAAAACTGAATCAAAGTTTGGTTAAAATTATGTACATAACATATTAACAGTTTTTTTTTTTACCCTCAACAACAGGTGGGTAGAGAGTAGCCAGCAGTTTGACAGAAGACTTCTGGTACAGCCCCAGAACAGACTCATTCAGTGGATCCTTGTTCTTGTCCAACCAGCCAGAAATGTTGTAGTCCACAGTTCCAGCGTAGTGAACAAGGGAGAAGTGAGCTTCAGCCTTGCCTTTGGCAGGCTTTGGTTTCTGGAAAGCATTGCACTTGCCAAGATGCTGATCATACAGCTTGTTCTTGAAGGAAGTGTCTGTAGCCTTGGGGAACATGCACTCCTCTTCAAGGATGGAGAAGATACCCATGGGCTGTTTATAAGAGAATATTGTTTAATTACTAAAAATGTAAGATTGTAAGAATGTAAGATGGACAATGGAAATGAAGAAGTTCAAAAGCTGGTAATAACCTTCTCAATGAGCTCAATGCAAGCGGCCAAGTCCATGCCGAAGTCAATGAACTCCCAAATAATGCCCTCCTTCTTGTACTCCTCTTGTTCCAGCACAAACATGTGGTGGTTGAAAAACTGTTGCAGTTTCTCGTTGGTGAAGTTGATGCAAAGCTGCTCCATGCTGTTGAACTAGAGGGAAAAATAACAGAAACATTTACTGACTTCTGAATATGATTGAATTTGACAAAAATATATAAAGGAATCATTCTTACATCAAAGATCTCAAAGCCAGCAATATCCAGCACACCAATGAAGAAATTTCTTTGTTGTTTTGTGTCCAACATCTGGTTGATACGAATGACCATCCACAAGAACATCCTCTCATAGATAGATTTGGCCAAGGCGCTAACAGAGTTGTACACCTGTAGAGTAGAGTGGATATTTCATTAAAAACTTTAGATTCTTTTTGCTTTCGGAATAATTAGTCAGATTCACTTCTGAAGTTTTAGATTGAACAAATACTACATACCTGTGGCACGGTCTGGCCTTTGGTCACAAACTCATTTCCGACCTTGACTCTGGGATAGCACAAAGCCTTCAGCATATCAGCAGAGTTCAAACCCAGAAGGTAGGCAACTTTGTCAGCCTCTGAAAATAAAAAATTGCAAAAAAAAACCCAGAAAACATCAATTTTCTTGGCTTGAAAACTACAACCACCCTTTTCTTTGTGAAAATAGAAATAAGGATCTCTCAATTTAAAGCACTGCATGTTATGACACAATTTAGTACTATTTAGTCTCACCCTCTGTGCCATCAGGCTCAGCCTGCTCCTCACGCTGCTTCTGCTTGAATTTCATGTTACCATGATGAAGCACAGCTCCAGTGAACTTGTAGATGCTCATCTTCTCCTCATTACTGAAGCCCAGAATATCAATAGCAGTCTGAAAATCACAAAGGATAATGATGTCTAGGATATATTCTGCCACATTTAAATAGAATATGCCAATATTCAAAAAGTAATGACTCACATCAGTAGCAACCAGCTCCTCTTTATCATCAATGCTGGCCACTGTGATCTGACCCTGACTGCACATGGGGAAGTCATAGGGGTTGGTGGTGATGAGCGTCATCTCTGTAAAATAAACAGTATTTATGAAAGAGTATCTTACAATATTATCTGAAACATTGAATGAAATATGTGCACCTACCAATCAGCTCAGGCTTATGGTTGGTCATCATCTGGTAGAAGATGTGGTAGCCTCTCTCATCTGAAAGCTGGAATGTCACTCTAGACTTCTCCAGCAGATCTGTTGAGAGAATATACTTGAGTCACAATCATCTGAAGAGTGACAGACAAAGACAAATGTGCAGGACGGATCAATCAATAGTGTCCACCTACATGTCTCAATGTCAGCACTAGCCAGTTTTCCAGATGTACCAAAGTGAATTCTGATGAATTTACCCTGTTTAAAGCAAAATAGCATAATACATTAATAATATTCTCTTCATAGAAAACTCTATGAAAAATAAAACACAACTGACCAACTTGACTGTAAAGAAACAGTGGTTAACTTACAAAACGAGAGGAGTTGTCATTCCTCACAGTCTTTGCATTACCATAAGCCTCAAGTAGAGGGTTGGCAGCAATGATCTGGTCCTCAAGAGAGCCCTGTGGTGTTTGAAGGATATTCAGTTATCTTCTATGTCATTACTAAACATGCATTTAACATCACAAATTCATATAGCATATATTGTGTGAGATGATTATAAATCTTTCTTAATTATATATTTGACAGTTTTATATCTTATACTGTACCTGCATTTTGCCGGGAGTCTGCTCTTTCTTCTTGTCACCACCTGCCACTGCAACTGTGGCAAAGTACTGGATGACACGTTTGGTGTTCACAGTCTTTCCAGCACCAGATTCTCCACTGGTTTATGAGAGATTAGGAGACAGAGGATGAAAAGAAATGAGGAAGTTACAAAAGAGAAAAATATATAACTGTTCTAAACAACTCTAATAGTAAGCTTGATACATACGTAATCAGGACAGACTGGTTCTCTCTGTCTGTTAATTCAAAGTAAAATAGGGTTTAGCAATTGTTTTAGAAAAAACTATGAGAATTTTAACCTACATATATATATATATAATTCAGATCTCATAGCCTAAATCCGATCTTACCAGTCAGCATGGACTGATAGGCGTTGTCAGAGACAGAGAAGATGTGGGGTGGAGCCTCCATACGCTTTTTGCCTCTGTAGGCAGACACCACTTCTGGATCATACACTGGGAGCCACTTGTAGGGGTTCACAGTTGCACAGAAGAGTCCAGAGTAGGTCTGAAATGAGCAGAGAAGTGGTCAGATTTCAACAGCACAGACAAAATGAATTTCAATGTTGTTTTTAGTTGTTTCAGAACCTACGTAGATCATCCATGCAGCATAACGCTCTTTGAGGTTATACAGCACAGAGGCTTCATTGAGATGGGTCATCATGGCCATGTCCTCAATCTTGTCAAACTTGGGAGGATTCATTGGGTGGACATCTTCCTCCTTAGCAACTCTCTCCTATAAATTTGATAAATTAGACATAAAAGAAAAAAATGTAAAAAGAAATTTAATGAGCATCTACATGAAATGGAAATTAAAACTCACCTCCTGAGTGTCAAGCAAAACAACAGTGACTTTGCCACCATCTTTGCTCTTGATTGTTCCCTTGAGGTACAACTCTTTGGCATCAGCCACATAGCAGGCAGTCTTGGCATCAAATGGTTTGTTCTGAGCCTCGATTCTCTCCTTCTCAGGCTTACGAAGGTAAATGGCAGCCTTGCCATAAATGGCCATCTCCGCGTCCGTACTCATGGTGGCGGCTTACTTCTGGAATTTAAAGATTGTCACATTCATAGGTAAACAGGGTAAATTGGCAGGTATTTGATCACTATTTTTCTACTATAAACAAAATAAGGGGCTATAAGTAAAACAAGGGACATAGTAAAGTTTAGCTCTAGCTCAAATCAAAGAAATCTGAGCAAGCTGAACAAAGTTTTACTTTAGAGTTACTAGGAAAATTACAGGTTTGATCGGAGCTTGAACTAATCAGGGCAGTAGCCCTTCAATGCCCGATTAGAGGAACCCTGTAGTAAAACATGGATGTTAATTATATAAAACGTGTGTGTATTTCTACACAGGGCCAGAGCACTAATACATTTTTCAGTGTGTTTATTTTTCCCATAAAATGCCTTTAGTTTAATTTAGCATATTTAACTTACCACACTACCACAAGATCTGATGAATGTCTGAAACTCTGTAATACACAGTAAAATATTATGCATTAAAACCACGCATTTTATTTTTAAAAACTACATTATAAAAATATTAGCAGCTTATGTATTTAAAAGAAGAATGCACAAACTGAATTACAAACAGTTGATAGAGGTCATTAAATAAGGCATTTAAAAAAAAAACTGTGTACATCTTGAAAAAGAAATGAAAGTTTTGTCTCACCACAAGCAAACTTGGCTGGTCTTCCGAACGCAAAGGTCTGTGGTCCTACCCTTGCTCTTTATACTGTACTTGCTTTGCAAGCAATGCAGAAGTTAAATATGGCTAACACCAAATATGGCAAAAATTTGAGTAAAGAAATTGATCAGATGGAACACTTGGTGCAATCCATAATGGGAATAGAATAAAATAACTGGAAATACCAAATACTTTAGTACAGCTTGTTAAAAACTTTAACCTTGGTATATTTGCAAGATACAAAATTAATGAAATTCACTTTTGAAATTGAAAGGGTGAACAGAATCAATATTACATTTAACATGACATGTGAAACAGAGGCAACACTTATAATTTGTAATTACTCTTCATGTATCTCAGTGTGCATTGGTTCACAAGACTTGTCCACATTAGATAAGATTCTCTATATTAAAAATAAATTCAAAATCCTAATCATATAGACCATTACTGCTAACAAACCTCAATAATTTCAGCAAATGAGTTATATCAGGTAAGTGAATAAAAAGATTTTGGTAAACTACACAGATTGGTTAGTTAAATCCTTATAAATTTAACTAATGAAATTATATTATTATTATTAATAACAATAATAATTATAATAATAATAAACTATTATTGGCATTAACATATCATTGTCACTGGATTTATATCTAGGATTTATTATTTATCATATATAATTTCTATTGACTTATATCACGCTGTATTCTGATTTACATTCCCATTTGTATATATTTATTTGACATTTTATTGCTTTGCTTGATGAGTTTGCATTCCAGGGACAGGCCCTCTCAAGTATCAGATTTCTTACAGTGCCTTATATGTAAAAAAAAAAAAAAAAAAAGAGCTGTGTAGGACTTCAATATTAGAACTATGACTTTTCTTGGCTCCAATGTAATTGCATGTCTGTCTTATTTTGTTTTTAGTTTGAATTCAAAATAATTATATACTTATAAGACTGTCAGATAAAAAGGTTAAACAATGGACAAGATTTATAAAATCTTATATGCTCTTGTCCTGACTGTGACAGATGTCTGTAATGCTTACAAATCTCTTCTGATTTCAAAACTTTTAGGTTGCTGTAACAGTATTCTGTTCCCTTAGACTTGCCACTTCTTTTTATTTTCTTTTTTTTAATTAATTAATTAATTAATTTATTTATTTTTACCTTAGCTGTACTTTTGGATAACACATACAGTATGTCTGCTGCTAATTTAGGTCTGTTTGTCTTTTAGAGGCTGATTTATTTGATCAACCAAAACATGACTGCATTTTTACACTAACCCTGTTTATTATGTCATATTCCAAAAGCTTATGCTGCATCATCAAATAATACTGATACTGTTAGCTTTCTATGCTGTATGTTATGCTAGTTTGGCATAGATAGATGAATCCATGTGACCAACAAGGCAATTCATTTCTTTCAGACTATAAGAATATTAATATGCATCAATGACAGAGTACATGATAATGTAATGTTTGTGTCATAACTATCACCAAATAATTATCTTCATCATCATCATCTTTGCTAGTAATCAGTCACTTGAACCCCTATCACACATACCATTCATGAATCATGACCATAAATGTTTAAGGTGTTTCAATCATGTTTTATTCTCACAGCCAATACGCACTTTCTTATTTTGTATTATTACACCAAGTTAGTACATCAAGTATTAGACAGATATTTGTTTAATTCTTATTACAATTGCTCAGAAATGTTTGCATAAATACAACCACAATTCTGCCATGTGCGTTGATCTGCATTGTGGAGTAATTTTAGCTAAGATATTTCTGCAGTGATCAAAAAACAAAAAAATCTGTACATAGAACATTCCCAAGTGGATTCTCTGGACCATATCTGTGGTTTCATAATTAAAATTAGATTATTATTTATAATATAATTTACAAGTTTTAATATATAGTTTTTATAGCTCTGTAATCTCTAGTTAACATATCCCAGTGCCTTTGGAAACTGTACTAATATGGTAAAATTCACAGTAAGTTGTTCAGGAAAATTCTGTTCATTATAAAGATAACAAATTTGACATTTTTAATGCTAATGTAGCTATGAAGAAAAATATGCAGCCCAAATCAAGTTCTAACTATTGAGCCTAGAACATAATCTAGTTGTTCAGCCATATATCTATCAAGCATTATATATTATCACCAAGCATACTGTAGTGATAATACACAGTATAAAATTATGAATAATAATTAAAAAAATGACAACAAAAGAAAGCTGCTGAATTTCAAGATTTATTAATTTCAGTTTCAGATATGTAGATGGTGTGTTAGGTTTTTCACTCAGCTGCCTCTTTGCCCTTGAAAAAAAAAAAGTGATACATGATTAGTATAAAAGAGAATACATGTTAAGTTTGAAAATATTTTTGAAATTACCTTTCCAGCATCACGGGTCTTGGCTCTTAGCTTGTTGACCTGAGACTCAGCAATGTCAGCACGCTCCTCAGCCTCTTCCAGCTCATGCTGCACCTTCCTCAACTTGGACAGGTGAGTATTTGCTTGTTCCTCCTGCAAAGTCACATGCGAAAATGCCACAAACTTAATATAATTGTTCCCAAGGTGTTTATAGTTCTTAAATGAGGTACTCACAGCTTCTTCAGACTGTCTCTTGTAAGCCTTGACCTTCAGCTGAAGCTTGTCAACCAGATCCTGCAGTCTGTTGAGGTTCTTCTTATCCTCCTCAGTCTGCAGATAATGAACATGGATCAGACTAGAACTTAATCAGATTAATGGGACCTGAATTTTACTACACTTAGTTTGTACCTGGTAGGTGAGCTCCTTGACTCTCCTCTCATATTTGCGGACACCTTTAACAGCATCTGCTCCACGTCTCTGCTCTGCCTCAACTTCAGCCTCAAGCTCACGGACCTATAGTAAGTGGGAGATATTATTAAACTCATTTCACTCCAAAAAATGTTTAGAGATGTTTAGACACTTCGTACTGTCCACATTAAAACTACGAACAACAGAATACAAGCGAACATCAGAATAAAGGTAGTCTTACTCTAGACTCCAACTTCTGCAGTTGTTTCTTTCCTCCCTTCATGGCCAGATTCTCAGCCTCATCCAGACGGTGCTGCAGGTCCTTCACTGTGACCTCCAGATTCTTCTTCATCCTCTCAAGGTGAGCACTGGTGTCCTGCTCCTTCTTGAGCTCTTCTGCCATCATTGCAGCCTTTTGCGAGAACACAGATTTTCATAAGATCCATATTTTTCAAGTACGTCAAGCATCTTTTGAAACATTTGTCAGCTACTGTTGCTCACATCAGTAATGGCCTTCTTGGCCTTGTCCTCTGCATTTCTGGCTTCCTGTACAGTGTCATCAACTTCACTTTGAATCTGAACAAGGTCAGCCTCAAGCTTCTTCTTGGTGTTCAGGAGACTTGTGTTCTACAAAATGGAAAGCAACAGTTTGAACATTCTGAATGATGCTCTCAATTCTCTTAATTTCACTGTAAAAACAAAATGCCCTTACCTGAGAGTGCAGCAGCCCAACACGCTCACTGGCGTCCACCAGCTCTTGTTCAGCCACTTTGCGGCCTCTCTCTGTCTGCTCCAGAGCAGCTCTCAGCTCCTCAATCTCAGACTGCATCAGAGTGTTTCTGCGCTCCACCATGGCCACCTGCTCCTTCATGTCTTCTTGTCCTCTCACAGCATCATCAAGGTGCAGTTGGGCATCCTGAACATAAACCAAAACTTTACAATAAGCTGTGCTTTCTGGTGGCCTTAACCTAAAAAGGTTAGATTATGCAAACATTCTAATGCACACCAACACTGAACAGAACTCACGTACCTTGAGTTGTCCCTGAACATTCCTGAGCTGTTTCTGGGCCTCAGCAGCCTGGCGATTGGCGTGGCTCAACTGAATCTCCATCTCATTAAGGTCTCCCTCCATCTTCTTCTTGATTCTAAGAGCATCATTCCTGCTCCTAACTTCAGAGTCCAGAGTGCCCTGCATGGATTCAATGACTCTCTGGCTGTTCCTCTTGATCTGCTCCATCTCCTCATCTTTCTCTGCAAGCTTCCTGTCAATCTCTCCCTTGACTTGGTTTAGCTCAAGCTGAACACGAAGAATCTTGGACTCCTCATGCTCCAGGGTGCCCTATGAAAATTAAAATAACATTGAAATATCAGAATGAAAATATGCATTAACAACACAGTTTAATGGTTCTAAAAAGAATTCCACATTGATTCCCAAATACTCACTTCAGCCTCCTCCAGGGCGGTCTGAATCTCTGCCTTCTCAGTCTCCACTGTCTTTTTGGCCTTTTCCAGCTCATGGATGCTCTTACCAGTCTCGCCTAACTGCTCTGTCAGATCTGAAATCTCCTCTATTGAAAGAAAAAATAGAATCTATAAATTATAATCATAATCATATGTGTTTACCTTTTAATTCTCATTTAGAATTAGTACAGTTTTTGTTCTAATTGAACGGTTTCATTCTTACGCTGCAGATTCTTGTTCTCTCTCTTGAGGGTCTCCAGCTGATCCAGACTCTCCTCATAGGAGTTCTTCATCTTGAACAGTTCAGTACTGAGTGAACGAGCCTCTTTCTGGGCACCTTCCAGCTCTGCCTGACCTTCCTCATATTTCTGCTTCCATTCTGCCAGGACCTTTGGTGGAGATATTTCAGGATTGATTTATTTATAACATGTTTAACAAAGCCCAATCCAGCCATACTTTACAATGACAATATCATATAATGACTCAAATAGTTTACCTTGTCAAAGTTCCTCTGCTTCTTGTCAAGGTTAGCAGCCAAAGCATTGGCTCTCTCCACATCAATCATGAGGTCCTCCACCTCACCCTGGAGTCTCTGTTTGGTCTTCTCCAGAGATGCACATTTGGAGTTCACTGCCTCAATTTGTTCCTCTGCCTCTTGCAGACGCTGAGCCAACTTTTTCCTATTATGAGATACACATGTACATTATTTTGAATTCTAATCCATAAAATAACTAAGAATTGGGAATATTATGTAATAATATACATACTTGGACTCTTCAAGCTCCTCAGTACGCTGGATGGCATCAGTTTCATATTTGGTTCTCCACTGAGCAACCTCACTGTTGGCCTTTGACATTCCCCGCTGCAGCTCAGCCTTTGCCTCCTGCTCTTCCTCAAACTGCTCACGGAGCAGGTCACAGTCATGACGGGCTGATTGTACAGCATGGGCCAGTGCGTTCTTAGCCTAGGAGACATATAATAATATTAGCACATAATATTAGTTGGCCTCTTCAGTATAACAATGGACAAATATATGTATGTGTATTGATTATGCTGTATTACCTTAACCTCCTCTTCAATCTGCCTCTTAAGCTCCTCAATTTGCTGAGTGAAAGCTTGTTTGCCTCTGGTGAGCTGAGAAACCAGAGCCTCCTTCTCCTCCAGTTGACGGCCAAACTCACCTTTTGAGATTCACATTTACATTAACTTTTGTAATACATAATGATGGTGAGGAAAATGGTTTATATTTATATTAATGGAGGGAAGAAGCTAAGGATAAACTACTTAGAGAGGGCTTTAGTGCACTGCAATCAGTATAGTTTCTATTTGACTGTATCACATTAAACCACAACTCTTCCTCTCAGAAAAGTTCAAACATTAATCTCATTATCTCTTTAACGTGTGCTACTGCCAGTGTGTAAACAATTTTGCCACTATAGGTTTGTGTTTCTATAAGTCATTTTTCAGTGGAGGAAATTAAAAATAAACAGTATATGTTTTTATATTCTTGAGATATTGTTATTTACCATTTTCAGTTTGAAGTCTTGCTCTTTGAGCACTGAGGTCATTTATCTGGCGAAGGTTCTCATCATTCTTGGACTTAATTTCACTAAGTTGGTCCTCAAGTGTGCGGCACATCTTCTCAAGATTAGCCTGTAAACACCAATATCATTGGATTTTTAAGAATCTTAACCACATTTGTTATTTTTCCTTGATAATTTTTAGAATCAATTTTCAACCTTTGCTTTGGCAACAGCTTCCATGTTGCTGGAAAGATCATCAATCTCCATTTTATATTCACTCTTCTCTTTCTCAAGCTTCTGCTTGACACGCTGCAGGTTGTCGATTTGCTCTCCCAGCTCGGCCACACTGTCTGCCTGCTTCTTGCGGAGGGCAGCAGCAGTAGCTTCATGCTGGAGTGTGGACTCTTCAAGATCACGACGCAGCTTCTGGAATTCAGCTTCACGCTTCTTATTCATCTCGATCTGAGCAGCAGTGGCTCCTCCAGCCTCCTCAAGCCTCTCGCTGATCTCCTCAAGTTCCCTGGAGAGATCAGCTCTCTGCTTCTCAACCTTGGCACGAGCAGCACGCTCAGCCTCAATCTCTTCCTCCAGTTCCTCAATGCGAGCCTACGGTGGAAAGTAGTTAATTAGATTTTTAGTGATCTGTATTTGATCATAATGATCGTAATGTTTGAACAAATCTCAAAATACCTGAAGCTCCTTGATCTTCTTTTGGAGTTGAGCACCCAGAGATTGTTCATCTTCTATCTTGCTGAGCAGCTGGCTTGTTTCAAAGTCTTTCCTGGGTGTAAGAAGGGAAACAATGAATGATCTGAACTAAATGAAAACCATTATTTTTTTTAATAATAATTTGCAAAGGATTCCTACTTCTTCAGCTTTTCCTCCGACTGCTGCTTGTCATTCTCCAGGTCCATGATGGACTCTTGGGCTAATTTCAGGTCTCCTTCAAGCTTTCTCTTGGCTCTCTCAAGGTCCATGCGGAGCTTCTTCTCTTGCTCAAGGGAACCTTCCAGCTAAGCAGTTTCAAGTTGGTATTAATTTTTACCAAAAGTTAATTAGATGTAATCATTATTATATGATTCAATAAATGTTATTAGCGATACACCCAATGCAGTTCTATTTACTTCTACTTCTCACATTTTATGAAAATTACAAAATGATATATCAAAGTATAACCTAATTATCACAACTCACATCATCAACTTGCTGCTCAAGTTTTGTCTTGGATTTGGTCAGGGTGTTGACTTTGTCCTCCTCGGCCTGGAGATCATCCAGTGTCTGCTGATGTGCCTCTTGGAGGGCTTTCTTCTCCTTTGTAAGCTTGGCAAGGCTCTCATCCTGAGCTGCCATTTCCTCAGTCAAGTTCTTGACCTGTGTGATTTTTGTTCCAAATAACCTAATTTTTACAATTCATATTCTATATCAACATATAAGAGAGATGCAATCTAATCTTAAAGCTACTCAGTCTCAAACCTTATTCTCAGTGGCATGTTTCTCCTTCTCCACTTTAGCCAAGGTGAGCTCCAGGTCATCAATGTCTTTCTTCAGCTCAGAGCACTCATCCTCCAGTTTCCTCTTCTTGGCTGTCAGTTCAGCATTGATTTCTTCCTCATCCTCCAGCCTCTCAGTTGTCTCTTTGAGTTTAGCTTCAAGCTGGATTTTGCTCTTGATCAGACCCTCACACCTCTCCTCAGCATCTGAGAGATTCTCAGATTCCTGTTAGTAAAATAGATTGCCATTTCATTGGAAATTATATAGCTTATTTTAATGGAGCCAAAATTCAGTTAATTCAAGTAAAAATACTCACAGATGCTACTTGGAGCTGCAGATCATTTTTCTCTTGCAGCAGTGAGACCATCTTCTCTTCAAGCTCCTTCTTTTTGGCTTCAGCCTTGGCAAGATCTTCTTTGCATTTTGCAAAGTCCTCTTTCATGGTTGCCAGCTCCTTCTCAGTCTCGGCACTCTTCAGCAGAGGCTTAATCTTGTAATAAACCTTCATCCATGGCCAGTGTTTGACATTCATGAATGAGCGAATGTTGTATTGGAGGGTGTAAATTGCATCCCTGATTAAACAATTTTGATGGTTAAATGTGAAAATTACTGGTAAATGCACTTATTTTTAAACTTCTCAACAAAATATGCATTTTATGGGTCAAACATATTTGTATACATTGTTTTTAAACACATTTAAAAGCCTATTTGACAATAATATGGGCTTGCCATAGACAGAAAAAATATTTTTTTGATAACTCCATTAACACTGTGAATTAATATGGATTATGAATCATTGTTGTAAAATTTCCCACTGAAAAAGCTTTATACTAACTGAATTGTTAAATCGGAGAGTTTTGTTCATTTCATAACATTCCTCACCTCCTCTCTGTCATTTTCACAAACTCCCTCCTCATCAGGTAAGCACGGCAGAGAGCCTGAGTCATTGTGACCAGAGCAGCCAGTTTCTCATCACGCATCTCCTCAAGAGTACCCAGAAGACCAGCTTTGAAGAACACCTGAATTTATTCAAAACAGTAAATAAAAATACATTGATTTACCTGTATAAGCTATATGATCATGATCACTGAATCAGTGAAAGTTGTTAAGCTGAATATTAACCTTTGTGTGTCCAAATCTGTACTGGTCATGATCAATGTCAATGGATCCCAGGAGTTTCTCACAGGCCTTCTTGTTATCCATAAACTGTCCTTCAGGGATAACACTGGCATTCAGCACCTTGTATCTATGGAGGATCGGAAGATTTCACAAAATTCTTCATATCTTCTAATAAAGAGCTCATTGGAAATCGTATTTTATATTTCCCATTTACCTCTGCTTGAAGTCACCATAGAGGATTCTGCTGGGGAAACCCTTTCTGCAGATTCTGATACCCTCAAGTACACCATTACACCTCAGCTGGTGGATAACTAGGAAGTTCTCCATGAGACCTATAATGAACAGTTTACACCATGAGCTTGGTAAATTAACATTTCATTATTATATACAATAACATAAAATATTGCATTAATATGAGATTATCTGTGAGCCCTTTATTACTTTACCTGGAGTCTTGGACTCATTGGGAATCAGACAACGCACAAAGTGAGGGTGAGTGCTCCTCAAGTTGGTCATGAGCTTGCCCAAGTTCTCCTGTTTAATCATAAAGAGATTCAGCATTCTTCCTCAAATTCTCTCAGTTGTTGATTTATTATTTCTCTGACCTAGAGTCAAGCAAGCTCATATACAGTCACTGCTTCTTAAGTTCTTTCAGTTGCATCATTATTCACATTTTGTTTCAAACAAAAACATACTCTGAACTGAGAAGACACAGTCTGCATGGAGCCACCCTTCTTCTTGCCTCCCTTCTTGCCGCCACCAGTCTCTATTCAGATAAAAAGATAAAAGAACAAATATAATGTAATAACAAAAAAGAGTGCAAAACTCAATCAAAGTTTGGTTAAAATTATATACATAACATGTTAACACGTGCTAACAGTTTTTTTTTTTTTTTACCCTCAACAACAGGTGGGTAGAGAGTAGCCAGCAGTTTGACAGAAGACTTCTGGTACAGCCCCAGAACAGACTCATTCAGTGGATCCTTGTTCTTGTCCAACCAGCCAGAAATGTTGTAGTCCACAGTTCCAGCGTAGTGAACCAGGGAGAAGTGAGCTTCAGCCTTGCCTTTGGCAGGCTTTGGTTTCTGGAAAGCATTGCACTTGCCAAGATGCTGATCGTACAGCTTGTTCTTGAAGGAAGTGTCTGTAGCCTTGGGGAACATGCACTCCTCTTCAAGGATGGAGAAGATACCCATGGGCTGTTTATAAGAGAATATTGTTTAATTACTAAAAATGTAAGATTTTGAGAATGGACAATGGAAATGAAGAAGTTCAAAAGCTGGTAATAACCTTCTCAATGAGCTCAATGCAAGCGGCCAAGTCCATGCCGAAGTCAATGAACTCCCAAATAATGCCCTCCTTCTTGTATTCCTCTTGTTCCAGCACAAACATGTGGTGGTTGAAAAACTGTTGCAGTTTCTCGTTGGTGAAGTTGATGCACAGCTGCTCCATGCTGTTGAACTAGAGGGAAAAATAACAGAAACATTTACTGACTTCTGAATATGATTGAATTTGACAAAAATATATAAAGGGATCATTCTTACATCAAAGATCTCAAAGCCAGCAATATCCAGCACACCAATGAAGAAATTTCTTTGTTGTTTTGTGTCCAACATCTGGTTGATACGAATGACCATCCACAAGAACATCCTCTCATAGATAGATTTGGCCAAGGCGCTAACAGAGTTGTACACCTGTAGAGTAGAGTGGATATTTCATTAAAAACTTTAGATTCTTTTTGCTTTCGGAATAATTAGTCAGATTCACTTCTGAAGTTTTAGATTGAACAAATACTACATACCTGTGGCACGGTCTGGCCTTTGGTCACAAACTCATTTCCGACCTTGACTCTGGGATAGCACAAAGCCTTCAGCATATCAGCAGAGTTCAAACCCAGAAGGTAGGCAACTTTGTCAGCCTCTGAAAATAAAAAATTGCAAAAAAACCCCAGAAAACATCAATTTTCTTGGCTTGAAAACTACAACCACCCTTTTCTTTGTGAAAATAGAAATAAGGATCTCTCAATTTAAAGCACTGCATGTTATGACACAATTTAGTACTATTTAGTCTCACCCTCTGTGCCATCAGGCTCAGCCTGCTCCTCACGCTGCTTCTGCTTGAATTTCATGTTACCATGATGAAGCACAGCTCCAGTGAACTTGTAGATGCTCATCTTCTCCTCATTACTGAAGCCCAGAATATCAATAGCAGTCTGAAAATCACAAAGGATAATGATGTCTAGGATATATTCTGCCACATTTAAATAGAATATGCCAATATTCAAAAAGTAATGACTCACATCAGTAGCAACCAGCTCCTCTTTATCATCAATGCTGGCCACTGTGATCTGACCCTGACTGCACATGGGGAAGTCATAGGGGTTGGTGGTGATGAGCGTCATCTCTGTAAAATAAACAGTATTTATGAAAGAGTATCTTACAATATTATCTGAAACATTGAATGAAATATGTGCACCTACCAATCAGCTCAGGCTTATGGTTGGTCATCATCTGGTAGAAGATGTGGTAGCCTCTCTCATCTGAAAGCTGGAATGTCACTCTAGACTTCTCCAGCAGATCTGTTGAGAGAATATACTTGAGTCACAATCATCTGAAGAGTGACAGACAAAGACAAATGTGCAGGACGGATCAATCAATAGTGTCCACCTACATGTCTCAATGTCAGCACTAGCCAGTTTTCCAGATGTACCAAAGTGAATTCTGATGAATTTACCCTGTTTAAAGCAAAATAGCATAATACATTAATAATATTCTCTTCATAGAAAACTCTGTATAGAAAAATAAAACACAACTGACCAACTTGACTGTAAATAAACAGTGGTTAACTTACAAAACGAGAGGAGTTGTCATTCCTCACAGTCTTTGCATTACCATAAGCCTCAAGTAGAGGGTTGGCAGCAATGATCTGGTCCTCAAGAGAGCCCTGTGGTGTTTGAAGGATATTCAGTTATCTTCTATTTCATTACTAAACATGCATTTAACATCACAAATTCATATAGCATATATTGTGTGAGATGATTATAAATCTTTCTTAATTATATATTTGACAGTTTTATATCTTATACTGTACCTGCATTTTGCCGGGAGTCTGCTCTTTCTTCTTGTCACCACCTGCCACTGCAACTGTGGCAAAGTACTGGATGACACGTTTGGTGTTCACAGTCTTTCCAGCACCAGATTCTCCACTGGTTTATGAGAGATTAGGAGACAGAGGATGAAAAGAAATGAGGAAGTTACAAAAGAGAAAAATATATAACTGTTCTAAACAACTCTAATAGTAAGCTTGATACATACGTAATCAGGACAGACTGGTTCTCTCTGTCTGTTAATTCAAAGTAAAATAGGGTTTAGCAATTGTTTTAGAAAAAACTATGAGAATTTTAACCTACATATATATATATATATATATAATTCAGATCTCATAGCCTAAATCCGATCTTACCAGTCAGCATGGACTGATAGGCGTTGTCAGAGACAGAGAAGATGTGGGGTGGAGCCTCCATACGCTTTTTGCCTCTGTAGGCAGACACCACTTCTGGATCATACACTGGGAGCCACTTGTAGGGGTTCACAGTTGCACAGAAGAGTCCAGAGTAGGTCTGAAATGAGCAGAGAAGTGGTCAGATTTCAACAGCACAGACAAAATGAATTTCAATGTTGTTTTTAGTTGTTTCAGAACCTACGTAGATCATCCATGCAGCATAACGCTCTTTGAGGTTATACAGCACAGAGGCTTCATTGAGATGGGTCATCATGGCCATGTCCTCAATCTTGTCAAACTTGGGAGGATTCATTGGGTGGACATCTTCCTCCTTAGCAACTCTCTCCTATAAATTTGATAAATTAGACATAAAAGAAAAAGATGTAAAAAGAAATTTAATGAGCATCTACATGAAATGGAAATTAAAACTCACCTCCTGAGTGTCAAGCAAAACAACAGTGACTTTGCCACCATCTTTGCTCTTGATTGTTCCCTTGAGGTACAACTCTTTGGCATCAGCCACATAGCAGGCAGTCTTGGCATCAAATGGTTTGTTCTGAGCCTCGATTCTCTCCTTCTCAGGCTTACGAAGGTAAATGGCAGCCTTGCCATAAATGGCCATCTCCGCGTCCGTACTCATGGTGGCGGCTTACTGCAGTGAACAGAGGGTAACTTTATTCGATTGACAAGAAAATCTCATCACTACACACTATTCACTTTTGTTAGTTTAAATTACACAGTTGTCATCATCCACACATCAATTGCACTTTTAAAATAAATCAATAAATTAACTATCCATGGATTAGAAATGAGAAATTTCTGTTTAGTTATTATCAACATAAATATGGATGAACTTTACCTTTAAACTTCCCACTAGTGATTTTTTTTCCAGCAGCCCTGTAATAGATTTAAAATTCAAATGACTTTTCCGTACTATGTTTTCCTAAGTCCGATAATATTTCTATTCCATATGTTTGTGATAACCCTTCACATCTCACATTTAAAAATACTGAAAAAACAAATGTAACCGTCTAGAACATTCAGTAGTCACCCTTTTTGTCTTTGTCTAGTAAATATCTATTGTAAGTGTATTTGTAACATCTAATTTCAAACAGCAATGCTTGAAGAAATTAGAGTTCTCACCACAATCACAAACTCTGCTGCCTCCTCAAGAGTCTTCAGGGCTTGTCCATACCCCCTTATATTGGATTTGTTTTGCTAGCCAAGCAGAAGTTAAATATGGCTAACTTATGTCTAATATGGCACAAATGGGAGACAAGGAATTGATCAGGTGAAACACTTGACACTGACAATCATTCTGAAGATGGAAATAACTACTGCTTGGGTTGTTTTTCTCCTAAAATGTAAATACATAAATTCTTTTATTTAAATTTTTTTTGTCTTAGAGAAAAGTGAAGTTTCGATGATACTTTTGTTTGATACATCAATTGCATTGATACAACTCATTAGATATGATGACATTCAACACTACCTTGAAGATGCATGTAATGTCAACATATGTATTACGATACATCAGTGACTCTGAAACCAAGACTGGATTAGTCACACATGGATTAGTTCATGGATTAGTTAGTAATGTACCCGTTAATGTCAAGGAGAAATATGTAAAACTGCTCGGCTTTGTCCTCACTATGCAGCAGCATCACTACTGGATAATGGATTTTTCTGACTTCAAGATAAGTATTTGTAATTGCAAAAACCTCTTAAGTAAAATGTTGTTTTAGAAATAGGTATAGAAATTTTATGTTGTGATCTTTTTAAATGAGAGAGGGATGTAAAGATATTTACAGTTCAATGTCAATTGGTAGTATCAAATGAAGGCTTGTGGTTTTTGTTAGCTGGAAAAAATGTTGGAAAATGTTAGACTTAACTTTCAAACAACAGAAGCCTTTGTCAAAGTGAAAGCATGTTACAATCATCAGCATAACCATTCAAATTGCATTTCGTACAACATACAGTGGCCCCATAAACCATTTTGAGTTAGGGGATATGCAAGTCACACTTGTATATGAATTTTATTGCATTAGAAACAATTTCAAACCAAGTGGCATCTGCAAACAGATGATAATAGACCATTTCTCAGATCTAACTTCATTATTGTAAGCCTTTTATTTTTCTTGCAATGAATTTTAACCAAACGGTCTCAAGGTGATTTTAGTGGATCAAGTTCACCCAGGTCTACAGGTATAGTTCATCACATTAACTATTCCACTAACATTTGACAATCACGAGTGTACAAATACCTCATTTGAACTGCATATCTTGTGTTTAGTCATGTTTTGTGAAATGTTTTGATTAAAACGTTTGAGCAATATTTTTTCAGAAAGCCTCTATGGTTGATTTTGTTATATAATGGAAAACACATTAAGTTTGACTAGTGTCGACAATCATGCTTCTTAGTGACATATTAGAGATCAACAGTATTGCAATATCACCTCATACATTCACCTGAAGCATATTTTTTGACTTTTTTATGGCCTCATTCACTCAAAAAGAGACGTCAACACTAGCATAACATTTGCCTGATTTTTTATAGCAGGGCAAATGAGTGTAGCACTGAGCCTGCACATTCTTAGCATGCATGGCTTATAGTAGGTTAGGGCTGTAGGAAGTAAGTATAAGAGACAAGCCAAGATAGAAAATTAAATCAAATAGCAACCAAAATGAAAGTTTTACACATTATATTGCACATGCTGTAAAGGAAAACAGTATTTTATTTACTTTCAATGGAGGTGATTATGAAATTATTCAATTGTAATTATTTCTGCCTGAAACCAGTCTCCACATACTTGATATAAAGTTACTAAAACTGGCAGGAACGAGCTTTAGCAAGAACAACATCAATTTTCTTTCAAGAGTTCAATTAACTTTCAAAATTTTTTTTGGGGTGACAATTCTTCAATGCATCATAAAACCCTACATCTGAATAACATACATACTCCTGGGCAAAACTGTTCCGTTATGTTCACACATTTATGTTGCACATGTAACATTTAAATGTTTATATGTTGACAAATGAAACATTTATTGAGCCGTAAATCTTCATTCGCCCATTATGCTTGTTCATACCACAGACAGTGGATAGTGGTCACCGTGGAGCTCAGTGGCATTCTCACTATTTCAACACCCTCCTTCCTCCTGAATAGCTTAAGCCTTGTAATGTAATTGGAGAATCCCTCTGCTGTATTTTTGGCATGTCAACCATGTGTGCACTCACTAAGTTAAATGACGGTGCCAAGTGGCAGCTCTAGATGCAGCAGTGTTATATGTTGTATATTTGCAGGCTTAGTTCCAACCCTCAATTTAATCTGGCATGTACTAACAGCAGTCATAATAAGCATTTCAATAGGCTCAAACTCTGTATAATACAACTGATGACGCATTCATTGGCCTTAACTCACTCATTGATACAAGAAATACACTGTCAGGTTTTTAATAGCCATTTACACTAATATTGATAGTAACATTGATATTTGAGTGTGTAAAATTGCTATGGCACATATTGATCCCTTGACAACTTGTAGGAATGACTTAGACGAAGCTGTTTACGCCCTAAGCAACAAATCAAATTTTGACATTTGGATAGAGATAAATTCTGTGTGTTCTTCGCACACTTGCACACTATATCCAGTTCAGAGTGTAATACAACATAACGAACAATGAAGTCTTTAGTTAACTCTTTGAATTCATTTCAAAATAAAACTCAAAGTCATAAATTAGGAAACCAAGGAAAACATATCATATGGTAAACGTTAGATGGCCACAAGAGTAGGTTTCCGGGAGATTTATAGCATAGTCGGGAATATACATCTCACTATTTAAAGTATTTTGTTATTTTATGGATGCTGAACTTGGCACTCCTTCCTCAGGCCAACTCATATTAGAGAAGAGATGTATTTGAATCATGCAAAGGTAAAAGAACTAAATACTGACCATTCAGAAACAGTTGCTGTTTTTACCATGCATAGTGTAACTGAGACATGTCATTTGATTACTGCTCCTGAGCAAGGTGATGAAAGCTGTGGAACATATCCAAAAATAGTGAAGGTACAAGTGTGGAGGCAAGAAGAAACCTGCCTCCGTTCTTCTGATGACCTCAAGAAGGAAACCAAAGAAGGAAGGCTTTGGGTTTCATAACTGTCATGATCTGCTACACAAGCAGTGTAGTTCTGTGAAGTTCAGAGCACAGAATCTGGTGTGAACTCAATGACTTTAAATACCAGCACTACCTAGAGGATGTGATGGTGTTACATGAGCGTTAGCTCTCTTCTTAAATATATTTACATGATTGTATTGTTTTATTGTTACACATTCATTAAAACAGTCTTTCTTGACATTATATGACACCAGCTCAAGTATGAAACCCTTTCCAAACATTTTTATTCTAGTCTGAAAAAGAGTGAACTGGAAAATCTGATCTCCCTTTAGTCCGTCAATACTTACTGGTTACATAGAATTGATCAACTTAGAATTCTTGGTAGCACTTTATTTTACAGTCCTGTTCCCCATGTACATACTATGTGCTTTTTATAGTAATACAATAACTGGTAATAACTACCTTATTTTAACCAGGACTTTCTTAAGTACTTGTAAGTGCAAATACTGTAAAATAAAGTGCAACCGAATTATTATACATATAAAGCACAAATTATGTATTACATAATGGTATAATTTAAACCAAAGTAACAGCAGAGCTCAACTATTTAACATATTACTGTCTGCACAGTAACATTTGTCATTTGGTAATGGTTCAAAATATGATAAACATTCTCTTGCAATGCCAGTATTTACAAGTGATTAGCCATCAAAAACAAAGTTAGGAAAACACATTCATTACTTTTAACATATTGGGCTTATAAACTATTAACTAGGTCTATAAGTTACTACTTTGCAGGAAACTGTTTGTCCATCATGTGAATAGGGATGACAATCTCTCCAGGGAGACTGATATTAGAGCCAGGTAATGGGACCTCAATGGAGAGAATACCATCTGGAGACAGCATGGAGCTGATTAGTTTTAGGTCTAAGTCAGCTGGAAGCCTAATGAATTACACAAGAAAAATGAAACCAGCCATGAGAAACAATAGAGCAACTCTACAGCATTGTGTACAGCTGTAAATATGAGATTCAAAAGTATGCAAAAACCTTTCAAAAAATGCATAATTTCCTATAAGGTTCCATTTGGAAAACTAACAACTGTTGTTCCTGTTCTACTGTATTTAAAAATGAAAAGAATGAGTAAATATGAGAACACAAATGAATTCAAAATAAATCAATAAAAACCCTCTTACTTGTATTTTCTTGTAAAGCTTCTTGAGATCAATCTGTGATTCTCCTGTCTTTCCTCATGATTACCTAGGAAAGAAAACAGATATTGGCAGCACTTTACAATAAGGTTCATTAGTTGACATGAACTAATATTGAACTGCACTTATACAGCATTTATTAATCTTTGTTAATTTCAACATTTACTAATACATTGTTAAAATCTTGTTAACATTAGTTAATGCTCTGTGAACTAACATGAACAACTGTATTTTCTTTAACATGAATGAATATTAGTAAATACAGTAATAAATGTATTGTTCATAGTTAGTTAATACATTAATGTTTAACTAATGAACCTTAATGCAAAGCGTTACTCAGATATTAAAGTACAAGCTATTGCCATGTGAACAAAATGTTATTTACAGTATGTGATGTCATTGTATTGGATGTTTTTATTAACAGTGTATTATAAATAGACCAAAGTCAGAGATGTCAAGGTCAGCATACCTGTTATCTCCAAATACCCCTCCTTGGTTTTGATGCTTATCTCCTCTGGAGAAAATGGACTGACATCTAGACAAACTTTCCAGTTTTGTGGTCCTTTCATTTGGTCACACACAGATTCAGAAACCAGTGCTTCAGGTCCAATATATGATTTAGGAGGAATTTCCTTGCATAAAGAGCTGAAGAGAGGAAAACACACAGATCCTGGCCAGGTTGAGGTCCCTAATCTTTTCCTGGCTGAATCTATCCAACTAACCTCATCTGGTTCAAGGAAACAGGGGAGGTCAGTGTTTTGGCTGAAAAGGTTTCTCTCCTGAAGAGGGTCCCAGCATCGATTTCGGTAAAACAAAGGACGAGGCATCTTTAAACTTGGCAGCAAAACCAAGTGTTTTTCAGTTTTGAATATCTGATTCTGATATAGCAATAGTAAATCTGATTTGCAGACTTGTGTAAAGCGACCGAGTTGCCACACACTTCTTTTATATGGTTCTTGTCCATTAAACCTTCATCCCGAATTACTTAGTCCCAAAAGTCAACAAAAAGGCTTGGCAAAACTTTCACCCCGATGTTACAATCTGATATAAACAGAATGATGTTATCCTGTCTGTATTAATAGAACTGAAGGGGCAATGGCAAATTCTTGGCGCATGACAATAGGCACACTGGCAATGGTGTTGTTTCATTAAATGGCTTCTGTAGTCCGGTCACATCTTGATGCTCTTTCATTTACCATGGTAACAAACTTTGTTGTACAACAGCATGTACTTCCAGTCTTTATCAAAGCTCTAGAGTACTCCACAGTCCTGTAAACAACATTTACAGTCATATATACATGAAATAATTGCTCGGATTGTACTTGCTTTATGCCAAATTAAGCAAGAGGCTAAAATATTACTTTTTAGTGTCACAGGAAGAAAACAAAACCAAGACAGATATTCATTCACTTTCTTTAATTATAAATCATTAGGATTAAGCATATTTACTTCATAAATGCTTAGGATAATTGCATAGTGAAAAATCATTTACACAAACATGATCATTATCTTTTATTCGGTCTCCTCCATTACACTCTACAGAAGAACCCCACTTCAACTACTTCACTGCGCATCTCATTTCATGAGTGACATGGAATTGAAATGGGTTGATCTGAATGGGCTGGAAGAGGAGGACTGATCTGGGATCAGTAAGAAAGGCACAGAAAGTGAGGCTACAACAGATACAGTGGGAATGCAAATAGTGGAGCACAGAATACAAGAAAGTTTTTCATGAGCTTTGCTTTTCAATGTAGTAGAATGCAGAAAGCAAGTCTACAGTGCTTGTGTGGTTCTCTGGCTCAGCAGCACTGGATCAGTGGGAGTGTACTGAAATAAATATGAACAATTATTTCAGTGGATTTATGTCATTAGAACTAAGCCCATGTATTGACATCGTGTAGATAACATTTCAAATGGGATGTTATGTATAGCCAACAATTTTAAAGAAATACTTACAGTTCTGTACCAGCAGTGCTAAAGTTTCAAGCAAAAGGATTTCCCCCAAACGGGTCTCCAAAAGCATCTGCAAGGGCAGCAGTCTGAGCAGATGGAGTGCTCTGAGATAAAAAAAAAAACAAAAAAAAAAACCAACAACACTTATAAAAAACAGACAGTGAAACATCATCATCATCATTATATAATCATTTAATTCCAAAAGTATAAACACAAGGTTAGAGTGTCTAAGTGCACATACTGTATTCATAGGTGGTGCTCCGAAAGGGTCAGTTCCAAAAGTGTCATCAAAAAGGTTTGAGCTTGCTGGAGGATTCTGGTTTGAGGGTGCAGGGACTAGATTAGGAGTGAATGCGGCATCGAAAAGCCCTACAGCTGGGGCCGAGGTCAGACCTTCTCCGTGAGGTACTGCAACACTTGCAGGAGACTGCTGAGGAGCAAGTTTTGAAGTCCCTGGAGACAAGATGGGGAACTGTAATAAATCAAACTATCAAAATTGTTATGCTGCATCTCTCAAATAATAAGTTACAGCTGAATTAAACGTGTACCATTTGAGTTAGCTGAGATTTGGTTTATGTCAAAGTCATCATGATCTGCCACCTCCTGAGCCAGGCCAACCTTACTGGAAAAGTACTGGTCAAATGAGCCATTGGTGTTTGTACCAGGTCCTTGTTCTGCTTTCTGGGGCTTAACCATCTGGAAGTTTTTAAACATGTCTTTTCCGGCCTTCTTCTCCTTCTCCCCAAGGGGGTCCAAAGCTGTAAATGCGCTTTTGACCACTGGGGGTTCTTCTTTCACTGGAGGACGGGGTGGAGGGCGAGGAGGAACAACTGCACCCTGCTGCATACCCATCATTGGATTAGGGGGCATCATGGGGGCAAACTGGTTTGGTTGGAAAGGACTGCCTACAGGACCAGTGGTGGGCCAGGGCCCAACAGGTGCGGTGGTTTGCGGTTGACCCCAGGCTTGTGTGGAAGCTGGTGGACCAAAAGGCAAAGCTCCTTGCTGCCCCCATGCAGGTGCAGGTAGGCCTCCAAAGACAGATTGTTGAGGAAAAGGTTGTGGTTGTCCTGGAATCGTTACTTGAGGAACTCTGCCCTGAGGAGGAAACATTGTTGGTGTTTGACCCCATGGAATTGGAGCTGTCCCAGGAGTGACAGAAGCAGGAGCTAGAGACAATGAACCTACAGAATATATATTAAAAAAAATAAAATCAGTACACTCAAAAATGATCAAGATCAATGCTCAAAATGGCACGTAGCAAAAAAAAAAAAAAAATTTACACAATTTACAAAATAAATTTAAAAACACTTCTTTTACAGTGTCATTATTACATTTACTTTAGTAATAACTGTAACCTTACATGTACTTTATCATTACTCAGTATTTAAATGTACAATTACACAGTAACACGGACACCTTAAAATACAGTGTAATCCACTATTTTAAGGTGTCTGTAACACTGTAATTATTATTATTCAATCAAGTATTGAGTATTTTATAACTACATGCATTTACAATAGGGTTAGGATTTGGTTTAGGTTACTTGCATGTAATTATGAATAATTTAGTTATTTTTATAGTTACTAAATGTAACATGTAACTGACAGTAAAATAAAGGGTTACCAAATATTCCACTGAAATTGGGTTATTAAACAAGAGTCAGCAGACCCCAGGGGGCACCAATTCAAACTGAGTGCAGATTTAGTTTTATGAAACCACACCAGCTAGTCCCCCCTCCCTCACACAGTATAAATAGGGTTTTATACAGGAACTAAAAAATAAATAAATAAAATAAAATGGGGAATCAACCAATTCAGTTCAACAAGTGTACCAAGAACCTGCATAATACCAAGAGCATTGATGGTGGAGGAAGGTGTGGTGTTGAACAGGTCTGCTGGAATGGATAAGTCCTGATTTGAGGGCTGAGACTCGTGGGTTGGTGGAGCAAAGAGTTCTGCTCCAAACATGTCATTTCCAGGCGACTGTGGAGGCACAATGTTGTTTAAAATAACTTCGTATTCGGAAGCAAAATTACAGTGCCAAATGACAAATAAAAAAATAAAAATAAAAAAATAAAGACAGATATAGTATAAAATATAATGGTGCCACTTAGAAAGAGCCCAATTTTACCAAAGTAGTGTCAGATGGGGGGGGGATTGATATACAGTATATCTGTAGATGGTTTACTTTAAATTTTTCCCCTGCACAAAGATTGCCATGACATTGTGTACATCCATAGTCAAATTATTTAAACAAATTATATAGAAAGGAACCATTTTGTATGGATGCCTCAATCTTCAACAGTTCTAGTAATTTAGGACAGTACATGGACAACAATGTCAGGTCCTTCAACAAGTTAATAATGACCATTTCCATCTCATTTTTCCAATGTGTGAAAAAAAAAAAAAAAACACCTCCCCAAAATGGTAAATCCAACTACCAGTGTTCTGAGAGACTACAAGAACTTTTAAAAATCATTTAACAAGCCATTCTTCCTCAGGTTGACATTGTCTAAATGCATTGTCTTCTTTACATTTAAGTACAAGGTGTATTTTTTTTTTTAAATCATTTTTGAAATTAATTTAATGGCACTTATACCAAACTGCACAGTCCTTATGGTCTCTCATACCTTGTATGTGAATTAATACAGACTGAGAACTCTGCAAGAAGTTTCTCATGCCAAATGTTCACCTTCCCTCTCCTCCGCATGCATCCAGACTTCGAACTTTGAGGTGGGGGGCAAAGGACCATTAAGCCTCCATTTTGAACAGAAGGTGGCAGGATGGTTTGAAACGATGCCACTGGTTTACTTGAGCCATTACACAAGAGAGGAGTTTGGAGGACAGGAGGACCCGATTTGGCTAATCCATTTAAGATAGGTGGGTTGTTCATTGAGGTACTCAAAAAAGGATTCTGGCTAAAGGGGGAATTGCCGTCACCATTCAGATCGCTTAAAGGAAGCTGGTTTACTTGTGCATTTGGACTTTCATGAGACAACTGGGCACCAGACAGTCCATTAAACAGCTGACTGTTTGGAGAGGAGTCTTCACTTAGGCTTTTCAAGTCTGGCCGATTCAAGAGGAAATTAGAAAGATCTGACTTGTTATTGGAAGAAAACATGGAATCTGATTGATCATTTAAGGGAGAAAAGGGATCATCACTGAAGGGATCGGAACTAAGAGTTGGGAAAAGATCTGATGTGAATGAAACGGTTTTGTCATCTGATTTATTGCAGAGAGGAGATGGGTAGCAGATGAAAGAACTTCCTTGATTGCCATCAATCTCAACAGCTAAGTCAAGGAGCAGAACACTGTCAGGCTGGTTTTAGAAAGAAAGGGAAAAAAAAAAAAAAAAATGAGGTGGATTCTTTGAAACATACTGAAAGAAATAGTAAGGTAGTTAGAGCATCATATAACATTAAAATTTACATGGGAAGCATCTTCAACACCAGTAATGGTGATGTAATTGAAGTGCTGTTTTCCCATTTTTGGGGTTTGAGTGCCATCTACAGGCCACTGGGACTTTAGCTGCTAATACTTTTGCAAGAGTATTTGGTTTAGTCATGAAAATCAGCCAATGCAAATGCTTGACACCCTTAATTGAGAAATGAGGGCTTTGGTAGATTATTTAACAGATAATACTGGCAAAGCATTTAGTATGTTAAGTACTAAGTACATTACAGAAAAAAATAATTGTCAAGGCAAGAAATATATATATATTAGACAAGTGTAGCCACATGTATCATGGCAAACTCTTTGCTCATTCTAAAGTCCAGGCACATTTTTAAAAATTACTTAAAACATGTCAACAGCAGTAGGGTAAAGTCGTCAAAAGTTTTTTTTTTTTTTTTAATAAAGGGGTCATTTTCATTGTTACGTTTTGTCTCTTGGAATAGCTTGAGTTGACAGTAGCAGTAGCTCGAGTTAGGATGCAGATGAAAACCCATTTACAAACTAACATCTGTAAAATTAACTTCATTTTTAAAGGGTAAAATTTAAATATTCTTACCACGTTAGATCTCGTTTTGAAGATTTAGGGAGTAGGCCTAATGAAAATGTGTAGCAAATTACAGAAACCAATGGTTAATTTTAAGGTCTACATTAATACAATAAAGCTTGGTTTCGGATACCTCTTCACAAAACTTGAACAACGTCGCCGTTTAGTGGTCACATGATCGAGACCAGTCAAGTATAAGCATTTGTTCGGAGCGATGCGCCGTCTTTTGTGCGGAGCTAATAAAAGGTCCGTTTGAAGCGCAGTTCAAACGACTCAACGAGTAGCGCGGTTTCATTCAGCTTTTGGCACGATTAAGGTTTCTCATAAGCAACGGAAACAGCAGAGCTCATCAGTTATCAAATTTTGTTTCTCACAGTTTAAGGCAACACCTGGCCTAAAATCTAGTGCTGTCAATTTGTGTCAACACTGTGAAACCGAATGATTTGTAAATTGTGCGTAAAGGGCCACACGTAGTGGATTTTAAAGACAAACTACGGGCGGTTTGAAATTCATCCCCGGGCTGGACTTTGGATACCCCTGCTGTAGGGTCATTACCGTAGGAGAGTGAATGTCAGGTGGAGTGGACATATCACCAAACAGGTCCATCTGCTCTATGGTCTGAGAATAAACAAAACATGGCACCTCGAGGTTATTTTCAGAGGATTTCAAGGTTCATTTGGAGTTGATATTTTTCCAACTACCTAATCTGTATGAAATTGCGATCATGTATGAGCTGCAAGCACTTACTTTTACAGCATTTTCTTTGCCATCCAGGGCGAGTAAAGCATCACCACCATTCTGATGAGCAAACATTAAAACAAATAAATGAAAGATTACATGAAGATAAAACTGAAATTGCCCAAAAATTGTTTATACTCACCTCAGTCACGGTGCCATTTCCTTCACCCTGCAAAGTAGTAAAGGTTCCAGTCAATAAAATGAATCAAATATAAAAAGGCCTCAAAACATTTATGAAAACGACATGTTTCTCAAAACGAAAATTTGCATAGACAATTTGAAAAGCAGTCAACTATTGAAAGTTATGTTTAGAAAAAAAAAAAAAAATGTCTTTAGTACTCAAAATAGCTTAGCTTACCAAAAGACAAATATCTAGAGCTTATAGTCTTCCAGCATGAGGTGTAAAACCAAATTAGCTCCTAAATTCTAGAGCTCAGTATATCAAAAGCATTATCATTTAGATTAGTTTTAAATTAAAGTATTAAAATTATATACACCTTCTGTGCAGCTTCCTGCTCTTTTTTCTTCATATTGAAGATTAGTTGAAACAGATCCTTCAAATCAGTCACCAGAGACTCAGCCTGTAGGAGAGGAATTAGCAGAATACACGAGTGCTCTTATACTTTAAATGACTTATTCAATCCATATTTCAATTCGTAATTTTTTTTTTGCAATTTCTGCAAGTGGCACAAAATAGAAAATGGAATAGTCTTGTGCCAAGATTTGATATACATCACAAATTTTATATTTTGTGTTTGTGGTGCCATCCTACCTTTACCGTCATTGGTGTCATATTGGTGGAATGACCATGATCATTTAAGAAACGGCTGACTATGCATATTTTTCCTCAACACATGATTGACAATTATCCTAACACTAACCTATAAATTCATTAAAAAAAAAAAAAATAAATAAAAAACCTTGCCATGTGTACTGTGCTAGACTAACAAGGACTAGTCAAAGCACTTACATATTGTCTCCCAATCTTTGGTTTGATTGCTTCAATTGTTCTCATTTGCAAGTTGCTTTGGATAAATGTGTCTGCTAAAAGGATTAAATGTAACGGACCTGCTGAGCTGTCTTAACAGCAAAGAACTGGTGCTGTCCCTCTGCTCCGCAAACATATCCAAAGGCCCGGTTATCAGTGACATCACGAGCAATAAAAGAGATCTTATTCACCACATGTTCATGCTCAATCACCTGAGAGAGAGAGAGAGGGACAGAGACTGAAGGCCAAACATGCTATAAAATCAATACTCATTTTTAATCACATGAAAAAGCCAATATCATTTTTTAAAGTATCCACAAAACTACTCACCCCAGTTTTCTCATCAACAATTTTGATTCCTGTTAGAGAGATGTTCACCCATATTCTTTGCTTGTGCTTGCCTTGAGAACGAGCAGCTATTGCCATGCCCTGTACACAAACAAAAGCTAATGTCTCTTCCAACAATAACTACCATTAACTGAATATTTTTTATTACTTTTTATCGTTATCATCAATACAACCAATAATATCCTCACACTGTGCCACCACCACCCTTATTAAATATCAAAGACAGTCAAAGCCTTGAAATAAAAATAAAACCGCATAAGAGACACGATAAGATCTAAATAAAAACCACAGCAGAAATAAAAGCCAGCCTGAATCTGCACCTTTAGTTTCATCATGGAATCCTGACACATTTTATCTCCTCTTGCTTCTGGGACATCATCCACACCAATAAGCTTGGCTTTATATCTCACTCCATCACCCTGAAACCTGGCCAGCAGGAACTCGTCTGTTTTCTCTGGGACTGTGGAGGAACAATAAAAAAAATAAATTGCATCATGTTTGCTGTAGGCAACATCAACAAAACAAAGGCGGCCAGACTGTACTTTTTCTCCTTTCCCTCCAGAATGAAGTTCGGCTCACGGGTGCAGTGGGTGTTGTGGCAGATGCTGGCTCAGTGGTTGATGCTGGTACCACAGTAACGGGCTCGGCTTCAGATGGTTGCGACATGGTGGGTGCTTCGTTACAAGCGAATGAAAGCAAGAGAGGGGGTAAAACCCAGCCAAGAGGCAAAAAAAAAAAAACTAAGGGGACAGATGCAGGTAGGATATTCAACAAACACACATTCTCAGCACTGCGCCTGGATAGAGAGAGAGAGAAAAAAAAGAAATAAATGTCAAATGAAACAGAGCTCAGAAAGTTGAAGTGTGACCAGTATCTCTTATGAATGACATTCAGTCACAGGAACAAGCAGTAGTTTGCTTATAACCAGTTTTTCCTATTCAAGAAGAGTATAGTCTACAAACATCTCAATCATTTTAATTCAGAAGGAATCACATACAAAGAGATGTAAAACTCTGCCAACTAATCTAACTTGGGCCATAGATTCTGTTAGTGACAGAAAGGCAGAGGAAGGAGAGGAAACGGCATAAGCAAAAAAAAAAAAAAAAAAACACTTCCTGCTTAGTAGGCAAAACGAAAAAGTGCCAAATAAGTTCTCCCATTGCTATAGGTTTTTAGGAGAAAAAAAAAAAAAAAAAAAAAAAAAAAAAGGCATTAAGTGGAAAAAAAAACGTCTAAGTAAAAGTAATGCCTCATTTAATTTCTATGCCTAATCTCTAAATTAACTCAAATTCCCCAAATTTAAACATGGGAGCAGTACTTTCAATCACCAAACCAAAATGTGTGTAACCTTTAGAAACAAAAGGCTGCAAAAATGGATAAAGCATGAAGTAATTTCAGAGACTAAAGGAAAGTTGGTTCAGCAACCAAAAGATCCAGAGTCACACCACTCACACAAGATCCCCTAACAGATGGATAAACGCCTCCAAAAAATATCATTCAATCGGTTAAACCCAAGCAGTTTCTCATTCAAAGAGAAGATAATTTGGCAAAAACAAAAGAATTTTAAATGGTCTGAAAGACATACCTTATGAACAGCCAATAATGTTTAGCTGTGTATTTCTCAGCAGAGAGGAAAAAGAGAGCAAAGGTGGGCAGAGCAAAGGTTGAGCAATTAAAACCTGTTAATCCTTTTCCAGCAGCTCATCAGCCCTAAAAACACATCTCCAATCCCATGATTCTCAAGATTACCCAGCACTGGTCTTGGGGCAGAATTACTTTTCCCCGGTTTACATTCGAGAAGAAAATCTGTCTGATGTCCTCAGATTATCCGTTCCTTATCTTACATGAATTTGTCGTGACCAATATTTAGGCAAGCTTATGAGTTTACATAATCATAATGAACCAGGCGCCCAAAGCAGTGACAAGATGATAAACTAGAGCTGAAAATATATCAGGGTCCATTCCAATAATAGATAAACAGAAGAAACACAATTGTCAAATGCCATCATGACAGCATTAAAGTTTTATAGTTAACTCAAAGTTCTATAAAGGTCATATGACCATGAGCAAAAAAAAAAAAAAAAAAAAACACTATCATTCCTTAGGGATGAAAAACTTATAAAATCACACTATAAACCACAGGAAAAACAAAAATGGGGGGGGGGGCTGTTGAATTGGTAAATCAAGTTAATTTCAAAAGAAATGACAAAACTCTCAATTGGAAGAGTAATGTTTTATGACCCTCAACAGCTGACAGAAGCAGAGATATGAACCTTTTATCAGCTAGTTTTGGTAATCAAGAGCGGAAAACAGTGGCAGAAAGATAATGTATTACTGCCTAGTATCCAGGGTCATGCATTGTTAAATAACCTGTAATGCAGAAACCATTAAACAAGAGTGATAAGCAAAATGAAGATTCTTGTGCAAGACAATCATGAGCATTTTCTACTTTACGAGCACCCAAGCAGGTAATCTGCATGCTGTCTCACAAGTATGTAATAAATTTAATTTGCTGTGAAGTGCAGGTATAGAAGTTACTTTTAAACATAGGAATAAAGGGCAAAAGAATTCTGCCCCCTCACTATTCATGCCAATCACGATGCACACAGCATAAGCAACAATCAATTCAACAGTGTGATATCTAACATCCCTTACGGCTTATCAGATAAGAAAACAGGGGCGAGATACAATTCATATCAAAGCATACTATAAAGAACATTAAACAGAAAATACTACAATCTCCCAATTCATAGATCTTGCCTAATCACTCAAAGTCACAAAGTACATTAAAAACGTCATTAATAAAATCAAGAGAATTGGGACTCCTTTTTCTGGGATAACCTGAATGTCTAAGAATATTCACAAACCCAAGAAATCTTATGACCATCTACACATTAACCCAGATGAGTAAAACAAGATGGAGTACCACACAAGCTCAGAAGATGTCTGAATTCTAAATGTTTTTTTTTTTCTTTTTTTTCAAATTTATAATCTTCTCCCTTTATGTTTTTAGAGCTTATGAGGTGTCCATATGTCAGACACTGGTATTTTCTGTTTAAAACAGGACCCAATATAATGACTTGTTTATACTCGGATGAGGACTGGTCACATGGCCCTGGCTATTCAGTAACTTAAATGAACCCAAAAGTCATAACAGTTAAGTTTCATTAAAACAGAGGATTCAGCAGCAGTTGAGGGTGTTCATAAACAGGGAAACAATTCTACATCAGCAGTATTACAAGCATGCAAGTTACACATTAGCTATGCACAACATATCCAATACATTAAGAATGATTAGCACGGAATTAAACCTAAATAAATGGCAAATGGCACCTATGAACTTGGTATGGCAATGTATAATTTTTATTGGTTCTGACATTCTCTAAATAAAAGACTTTCACCACTTGAGAAATGTATGGTAGGCTACGACAAAATAAAAGTATCACCCCCCCATTAAAAAAAAAGCTTACTATTAAACTACTAAAATTTAGCACACAATTGTGAATTCAAGTGGATTTTTAAAAATTAAATGTTAAAAATATAAAAAGTTGACGCTACTCTAAATGGCACGTGGTCAAATTCAAAATCACCACAACACCTGTAACGTGAACCACGAGAAGCCATTTCATTATTCAGTTCTTTTCACTAAAACATTTCTTTTACAATGCCATCAAGTCAAATACGAACACATGCCGAGCTTACAGAAAACTATCAAACACGACAGGTAATACTTAAGGATCCCGCGTGAGAGCCTCCGTAACTTACCGCAATTATGCATTCTTGAGCTCCACACCTGAAAAACTGATGTATCAAAATAACGCCGTGGAGAGTTGAATGAGTGTGAGACTCAAACCACTCTTACTCCAGACAGGCGGTCCTCCTCCTCCTCCACCTCAAACTGCTGCACCGAGTGCCAAACTGATGAAGACTCGAGCGCCTCCCACAGGTACCGCGCACCTTCTCTCGACCTTTATAACAATACCACTGATTGATTAACCTTGAATTGAACACAAATTGTTCAAGCAAAAACCGTCACTAGATGGTAATATTGCACACATATATTATGGACACTTTTTTCAAAGCAATGTCTCTTGAAAGATTTAATAAAATGACAGTTACATTTACATAGAAATCGTTCAATGGGCAGATTTCCTTTTCATTAAACCATGGAAAATTCTGAAAGCCAGTAAAGAAATTCAGCTCTCTGTTCATCCTTCCTTCCTCGTTACTCTTCCTCTGCTGACACTGCTGACATATGAGAGGGGGGACGGGTAAAGAAAATGCTTGCCAAAGATGGAGAAAGGGTTTAAACAACATGAGAAAATAATAAAGGCTTTTGAAAAAAGAAGAAAAAAAAAAAATTATATATTTATATATATATAACTACACAAATAGCAAAACATCCTGATGGATTTGATGGACAACTGATGGAATTTCAGCTCAATGTGCCTTGTTTATTTTTTTTATCTTTTTTTTTTATTATTGGAACAATGATTATTCAGGGCATATCACACATTTGAGCACTTGTGATGTGGCCGATATCATCACTGAGGAATTATTGGCATGTTTGATTTGTCATTTGTGATTTTTGTTCTCTTTCTCTTTTTTAGCCAGAAATATTCATTTCAAGAGTTGTACACAAGAGTTGCTATTTGGAAATGGTATCTGTCAAAGATTTCAATTACTCAGCTTTATTCCTTCATGGAAAAACAGAGGGCTGCTTTTTTACCTACAGATTTTAGTTTTGCATTGGGCTAAGGACTGAGAAATGACCAAATTCCATTTACTAAATGTGAAGTTTACCTAAGAAATGAATGAAAGTACCATGTTTTCAAGCTATTTGCATATGAAGAATCTTAATCTAAAATTAAAATTCTGATGATTTTAAATCATTCTAACAATAACATTTATTTTTATGGAACTTTTTAGATCAGGGTTGCATAATATTAGTAATGGTAATAATAATTTTGAAAAAAGAATTTTTAATTTCAGTTTATCTGACAAAGTATTATAGTCTATAGATCTAGATGTTTTAGTGTAGTTTTTAAGGTTGCAAACACAGCCCTTCACCAACCATCTCCCAGATGTGCAGAAGAACTGAGTGAAGTCTGAAGTTTTGGGATTGCAGTTGGACTAATCTATGGCACAACATTCCCAGTAATAGTGCCCCAAAAACAGGAAAAGGGGAGAAGAGTGCAGTTCATGTCCCCGCCACCTTCCTGAGTGAGCCGAGGGGAAGTGTCTGAAAAATTAAAAAACAGTGTTCTCAGCACATACTTGTGGTGTACAGGACAGGATCTGTGTTCACTTTGACTGGCCAGTGTTCCTCTGACCCTGCACAAAGACACAATCTGAGCTGCATTGTTTTGTGACATGGTTGAATTTGATGAGTGGAGAAGGCAGCTGACTTGGCACAGATGAAGTGCATGTTGCTAATAGGTCACTTTGAAAATAGGAATCTACACTTATAAGTACTCATCTCTGCTTATTACACCCTGTGCACCATCAAATAATTTGTATGAAAGAATTCACATACACATCCACCACCAAACAAACAGGCCCATTCTCAAAATCTGTAATCAGTAAAAAAAAGTGGACTTCTGATTTGTCAACAGCATTTGTTTGAGATTTCAACATGTTTGTGAAATCAAGGCACTCATGGTCAGAAAGTCTAGACTTAGTCTAAACTAAAGTGAGAAAACATAGGAATCTCTTATTAATTTGTGTAATGTTTTAAATAATTTGATGTATTTGAAAAATAAAAATAAATACAATATAAAATAAAATAAACAATTTATACAGAATGTAATCGCCATGACTAGGTAACATAAAAATAGTTTATTTGAAAATGTATTTGCATGCTCCTCATCTGTAAAACTACTCTATAATAATACTTTACTGTTATCTAATATTATAGAGAACGCAAAAAGCGTTTTAAAACAAGAAATATTCCATAAGAAAATATAGATTCTGTGACATGTACAAAAATTCCAGTCAAATCAGGCAAAAACAACTTGAAATATGTTAGTCAGTTGCGGTAAATGCTGTGGCGTCATGATAAAAGATATCCGGGAAAGCATGGCGATATACACAAACCTTTGGAGACACACATTTCCTAATCTCTTGTCAACTCTAAAAAAGCTTGATGTTAATTATTAACACTGAATCAGTGCTTAAATACAAGTGAACACATTTCAACATGCATTCAAAGGACTGTCAAAAGCTTCACCATGAAGGCATTCCCTGCTTTATGTGTAATGCTATGCATTTTTTATCAGGCAAATGGAAAGAGCATAACTGACCACATGTAAGTATACACAATTTCATAAAAATTGGAGTGTGTGCTACACTGTTAGATGTGGAAAAACTTTACATTTCTGTTTATTTTTAGTGTTAAACCAAAATTATGTACTAATGGAGTTGGAATTGTAAGTCGTAATAATAAAGCTGATTATTATTTGTCTTTCTTAAAGGCAAGGGTCCAGACGGGAGGTCCGACAAATTAATGATTTAGCAGAAATTGACTGCAAAATGGGTCCTTGGTCCGAGTGGACATCGTGTGACCCGTGCACTAATACCACGGTACTGGAATATCTCTTCTTCTCTATCACTTTCTTTATGTATAATGTATTGTCATCTATTATCATCTGAAATAATTCTGATTTAATAATAATATTTTGCAAAAATGTGTAGCCTTCACATGTGCTTGTGTACCACAGCATCGCTCTAGGAGTATTGAGGTCTTTGGGCAGTTTAAAGGCTCTAGGTGCACAGACCCAATTGGAGAGCGGAGTCCCTGTAAACCTTCTACCAAATGCCAAATGGACCCTGCACCCATCTGCAAAAGCTCTCAATGGCAGTGCGCATCAGGTCAGTATTTTTTGTCTATGCAAATTGAGTTGGTAGGTGTTTAGATGTAGGTTAAATTGCTAAGCAATATTCAGCATAAAGTATATTACTCTTCCCTCAGGAATATGTATAAACAAAAATCTAAAGTGTAATGGGGATAATGACTGTGGAGAGTCAGATACGTCTGATGAAGATGATTGTGACGTCATCAGGAAACCTTGTGGCAAGACAGATGTATTTGAGTCCGATATAGCCCTTCAAGCTGGATACGGGTCAGAGACTTTTTTAACTTGTCAAATAAATGTTAAATGTTAATAATGTACACACCCATTCAAAAGTCTGAGGTCAGTACGATTTAAAGAAAAGAAATTAATACTTCTATTCAGCAAGTCTGCATTAAATTGAACAAAAGTGACAGTAAAGACATTTATAATGTTACAAAAGATAAATAAATATTCAAATAAATTCAAATAAATATTGTACTTTATCATTTTCATCAGAGTATCCTGACAAAAATGATAATAACACAAAAATCACCAAATAAGCATATTAGAATGATTTCTGAAGGATCATGCGACCCTGAAGTCTGGATTATGATTAAAATTCAGCTTTATCATCACATGAATATGCATATGTATGTATACATCTAGTTTAGTCATAGGGTGCAAGCGGATACGTCCTTTACATTAAATCTGCAAGCAATCACATCATGCTGATTTGCCTCTGCTGACCCTGCACCCAATGAGATTGCTTGCTCGACATGTGTGCCTGGTTCAGTTTTTGCTGTAGGGTAGTCCTGTAGTCCTGTAGCCACTGAAACTCTCCACCACCCCAGCTCCACCTGCCTAGAATGATGGCAGAGGTGTTTAACCCTACTCCTGTCCTGCAAAGTTTATTTCCAACCTGCTTCAGCACACCTGCATGTGAAGAACCAAACAGCTAAATTTCCTGTTTCAGGTGTGTTAGATTACAGCTGGAGCTAATTACTGTAGGACATCGGGTCCCCAGGAGCAGGGTTGAAGACTTCTGTGCTACTAGATGCATGCTGTGTTCAAGTCATTTCACAATTAAGGGCATTTCGAGATAACAACTTGTGATGTTCTACTCTGTGCTGTTCAACAATATCAACGTGTAAATGAATCTGCAGTGGTCCGGTGGTGCAGCGGTCACATAGGAGCTTACAAATTGAAATTAGGAGCTCTGCGAGGACGTAAATGCTTTTTACAAGTTGAAATCTCGTAATTACAGAAATTACTACATGGCATAAATGCACCTTTTTATGTACATGATCACAGCAGAGTGTCTGCGTATCTATTAGCAGTAGAAAGTCCATAATAGCTCTGCAGCAGCATAGCAGATACAATGCTAAAACTATTTTGAGAGTTGTCATGATTGAAATTTTATTTTAAAATATTTTCAGATAGGAAACAATTATTTTAAATTGCAATAATATTTTATAATAGAAATATTTTTACCGTATTTTTCATTAATAAATGCAGCTTTAAGGAGCATAAGAGACCCCAAACTTTTAAGCGGTAGTTTATGTAATTAACATTGTGTTATTTCATGTTGGGTTTTTGCATTAACTAATGTCAAACCTGCCAACTTCTGTACATATTCTAAAGACGTTTAATTATTCTCTTAACAGAATAAATATTCTGGGATCTGGACCACGAATGAATCCCTTTCAAAACAGATTCTATAATGGCCAATGTAACCGAATCAGAGATCCAACTACATTGGAATATAACAGACTACCCTGGAACGTTGGAGTTCTCAACTATGAGGTGGGCCTCTCAGTTTACTCTATGCATGATGCCAACTGTTGTTTGACAAAGGTTTTGAGTATTTGTTGAGAGAAAAACTGACAGAAACAAACGACTACGAGACCAACGAACTGACAAGTAAATAGTTAAATTCGGACAAACTGCAAAACACTATTTTTAGTCTTTACTGATGTCTCTTTATCTTCAGACAAAAGTGGAAGAGAGCAGCTCCAAGGAGATGTATGAGGACATTCACTCTTTAATAAAAGAGATAACTAGAGAATCCTCCACATCTTTTGAATTAGGCTTAAGCTTTAAGTTTATACCTACTGAGACCTCCAGTGCTGATGCAGGAGGGGATGCTGGTAGTGTTGGAGATGCTGGCAGTGCTGGAGATGCTGGTAGTGCTGGAGATGCTGGTAGTGTTGGAGATGCTGGCAGTGCTGGAGATGTTGCCAGCCCTGGTGAGGGTGGTGAAGCTGCTAGTCCCAGTGAGAACGGTGAAGCCGAAGGTCCTGGTGGGGTCCAAAATGCTGGTCCTGGCCTCGGTCTTAGTGGATCAGTAGGAGTTGACACTAAGATTGGAAAAACCAATATCATCAAAGAGCTGTCAGAAATCACAACGACCAAGGTGAGTGAGATTCAGGTTTATTTGTTTCATTTCCTTCTTGGGCAACTATTTCTTACCCATTTGCACTTTATTTATTGTAATTCATATCTTCAGGCCAGAACAGACTGAAATTCAAAAACTAAACAAAGAAAAATATATATTTACAATAAAAAGATGTTGTTTGTTTATGTAGGGTTTGAAAATAAATAATAAAAACTACCAAATGTGCAACATCTGTTGCTTTTTCTACACATGTTCTCTTTCAGAGAAAGACCTTCATGAGAGTGAAAGGCAGAGTACAGTTGGCCACCTACAGGATGAGACAACGAGGGCTAGAGGTATCCTCAACGTTCTTAGATGATGTGGATGCCCTGCCACTCAGATATGAGAAGGGACAGTATTTTGCTTTCTTGGAAGACTATGGAACACACTTCACCAAGAACGGAAAGTCCGGTGGAGAATATGAGCTTATTTACATATTGAATGAGGATATCCTCAAAGAAAAAAGTAAGTTTAAAAACACTTTTTTTTTTGTAAAGCCTGGAGACCTTAGGCCAACATCACAAAATGTTATAGCAATTCCAAAAGTTATAAGTTATTCCGTCCTTCAGATAAGACGTTAAACCGAGGTCCTGGCTCTCTGTGGTCGTTAAAAATCCCATGATGTCCTTTGAAAAGAGTAGAGGTGTAACCCCAACATCCTGGCCAAATTTGCCCATTGGCCTCCGTCAATCATGGCCTCCTAATCATCCCAATATACTGATTGCCTTCATCTCTCGGTCTCCTCTCCACCAACAAGCCGGTGTGTGTTGAGCAATCTGGTCCAATATGATGGCTGTCGCATCATCCCGGTGGATGCTGCACATTGGTGGTGGTTGAGGAGATTCCCCCTTCCAAATGTAAAGCACTTTGAGTACCCAGAAAAGCTCTATATAAATGTAACGAATTATTAACTATTAGTATTATTATTACTATACATGATTCAAAGATACTTTAAATGACATTTAAATGACACTCGCTAATGTAAAGGCATTAATGGGAAAGATACATTTTCAGGCCGAAAGCCTCACTAAAGGATTATGACTTGACTTTATTTAATGGTTCAAATTTATCTAACTGCAGGGGTCACTGAATCCATGGTCAAGGACTGTGTCGAGCTAGGACTTCAAGGCAGTGTAACGTTTTCCCAATTAGGAGACGCAGGAGGAAAGATAAAACCAGTGGACAAGTGTGATACTCTGACAGAGAAGCCCACAGGTGTGTATGTGTAAACGTTTGTTTTAAAAGTAAGATATTAAAGGGATAGTTCACTCAAAATCAACACAAAAAAGATATTTTGAAGAAAAAAAAGTCCCCCCACTGTCTTTGATTGTATGACCAAAAACAGTTCTTCAAAATATCCTCTTTTGTGTTACATGGAGGAAAAGACATAAGGGTGAACAAATGATGACATTTTTAGTGAACTTTCCCTTCAAATTCAACAGACACATTCCTAAAAATGTAATTTACGCTCAACCTTGTTCACCAGATGACAAGAGCCCAAGGAAGGCTATTGATAAGGTGCTGGTGGAAGTGAGAGGGGGCAATCCAGCCTCAGCAGTAGCCATGAAGTCTCAGCTCACTAAAGATGGCATTTTAGACTATAAGCAGTTTGTGGAATGGGCAAAAACCGTCTCTACTCTACCTGCTCTCATTCACAGTGATGTAAGACACTTCACCTTCACTTTACACGCCAGTGCATGCGTGGTAACTGCTCTAATGGAACACAATTTGTTTTCATTGTGCTGGCAGCCTGAACCCATCTACAATGCGATCCCTTTGGACTTTCCTGATGCTCAGCCGAGGCGGGACAATCTCAGAAGGGCCGTCGATGACTATGTGGCCGAGTACAGCGTGTGTAAGTGCCAGCCGTGCCAGAACGGTGGCACTGTGATCCAGATAGACGGGGAGTGTAAATGCATGTGCTCACCAGGGACTGAAGGTGTCGCATGTCAGATCGTTGACATGGAAACGGGGAAAGGTGTGTTTCTGTGCCTGTAACACTTCCATACCCATCTTTTATTTTGCTTTGAGTTGAGTGTTGCGTCTTTCTCTGTTCACTCATTTCTAGGTAAGACTTTTGAACAGCTGGGGAACTGGGGCTGCTGGTCTCCCTGGTCCAGCTGCTCCGGACAGCGTCGCAAACGGACGCGTGCCTGCAATACTCGAGGGGTACCAAACGGACACTGCAGGGGAGATTTAACCAGTGAAGACTACTGCTAAGAGTCACAAATAATCACGGAATATTAAAAATGCTCTGTACAAACTAAGAAATAAACAGGTTCAATTTCAAATACTCTCATAAAGAGCGTTTTATGGTTTTGAAACACGCATTTTTGACAACACTGCCGGCTTGTGCTAAAAATAGGTAGTGCATCCCAAATAGTTTGCATTGCACGAATACATTAAACGGCAAGTTTTTGGCATATTACCAGACTTTGTCCAATCACGGCGGTACAGTGATGGTATTACACATTGATTCCATAGTACTTTATAATTACTGAAAGTAATTTACCAAGGTAGTTCAAAAATACCATTTAGATTTAGAAAAAAAATAAACCATTTGTTTTTCTTTCTCTCCCACATATATACACAACACTGATATGAGTGAAATCACTTTTAGAAGGCAAAACCAGTAGGAATTATGATGTATATCCGGAAAGTCACAAGATTTACTCACACAAAGAGGAATTAACCCAGGATAAATTTCTATGTTTACATGTTGTGTATTGATTGTGACCAACCAGACATTATATTTTAGGATTTCACTAGAATCAACTTATACACATTGTATTATTTTTTTTTATTATTATTAATCAGCCAACCATCCTCAGTCCCCCCCCCCCCTTTATTTGTGGTTTACCTATTTTAGTTCATGCTCATGTCAGCATAATGCTGTATCAGAAACAAAAATAGATCAAAAACACTAAAACTAGTTTTTGGCCACACAAAGATAGCATGAATGTATGAGGAAGAGATGTGATGTTGAGGTAGATGGCTCACTTTTCACTCTTCTTGGGCCTCTAGAGGTCAGGTTAATAGAGTAGCTCTCTTAACTCCCTATTGAGAAGCTCCTTTCAGCTTCAATACCCTTCAAGAGTCAACTTGTGGCAGCAATGGCTTCGGACTGAGACAACACTCTAGAAACAACACTCCAAGAACAACAACAAAAAAAATTTAAGTGAACACAGGGGCAATTAGATGTACATTCACAATATTTCATCAAAACATGGTGAATTGTTCAACAGTAAAATTCCTTGACACTTTTGTGTAGAAAAAGCAACTTTTTTAGTATTCTAATATAATGAATAATATTGAGTAGGGTTTTTTTTTTTCTTAGAGAAAAGGAAAATATCTCAAAGCAATGAAAGGTGCACCTCCTGCTCCACCCCCAAAGAAAAAAAAATCAAATGTCCCAGTGCAGTCAGATTTGGACTTCCCTGAGGTCATGGCATCCATTGAAGTTTCTAAGAGCCGTCACGCCACATTACCTTTCCCATCTGTCTCGGTACCGTGAAAATTAAGTTATGCCCCATGTCAGCACAGTTTTGTTTATCTTCTCTCACTCTTTTCACTGCTCCCCTCTTTTTCTTCATCCCCTTCATGGAAGAAAAAAATGGACATAGAAGAGCAATCAAGTCATATGCACTCATGCAGTCTAGCTCACTACTGCACACTAAAGTATGCTGATGGTGTGGAAGGGTCCTGTTTGTCCATGAAAGGTCATTCAGAAAAGGCCCTGCCCTTCCCCCAAATTCCTTCTTTTAAGGCCCCCCTAAAAACCAACCCCCTCTTCCCAATCACTGACAACTGAACCTCACCCCTCTCCCTCATTCCCCACAACAGATAAAATATGCTATGGAAAAAGCTTCCGCAAAGAGAAACTGCTCCATGTCTTGCTGCTTACGTAAAACCATGATGTAGATTAAAGGTTTTCTGTTGAAAGGAGGGTTGTGAATTTTTATCGCAAACTGAATCTTACATCAGAGCAAACTCCAGGTGTTTAGCATGCTGACACAGGAACTTTTAAGAATTTGAAAGAAATAGGTGACATTTTCTTTCACGTCTCTTACACTCAAATCAGTGGACATAACTGGATTAACAGAGGTGTTGTCAGTTTTAAAGGGGCCTGTTCTCAAGAAAACTGAATGTGACAGGTTCAACACAGCATGTCTGATGGCTCCCCTTTTACTAAGTCCCAGTGGGGCCCTTCACCTGACGAGGACGAATACTAGTACACCTCATTACAAAAGTTCAGACAGTATGCAGCCTTTGGAAATACTTTCTCAACATGAAACCTGAAGAAAAGAATTGCTAAATATCTGGTTAAAAAAGGAGAAAAAAGAATAACACTAAAAAGGGAAAATTAAATGTTTCGCCTAAAATATTTAAAAGTATTGCAAATTTTATATACATATGCCATTGTTGCTTATACATTATTACAGAAAAAAAATCCAGACTTTCAATAAATACATCTTTTCTGACAGTTTTACATTATAAAAATATGAAATCCAAAATTTTCTCACGAAACAAAAACGTTAAATCTCTTAGAAAAAATCTTTATACAAAATATTTACCCTCCTCAAAATAATATATTCACATTTTTCTTTTTCTAGAACAAATCATTTATAATTACAAATAATATGCAGAAAAGAATTTCACATACTTGTGCACCATTCTGCCATTTTGTACTATAAATAGTGCGAGTAGTGTTCACACTAAAATTACATATAAAAAAGTGCACTTTAAATACCCGGATGATGCATTTAATTAACTAAAGAAACGTGTGGAATGTTGGACACTTCATGTACTCAACTGTTACAGCTTTAATACGTAGCGGAGCGGGAGTTGCTATCAGACTCCAACATTGAATGACAAAATATAAAATTCACACGCTAACGTTGAGTACGTGCATTAGTACATAGTGTATAAGTGTGTAGTGTGTCATTTGGGACACAGCTATAGTTTCTGAAAAAGTGACCTCCTCCACTTCTTCATTTGAACCAGATTAGCATAATTCACATGGCACTATCTCCTGCTTCAGCTCTCTCAAGAATGTTCAGTCTGCTCTTTCTAGAAGTGTCAGCTAGAAGACAGAATGAAGTGCCAAGTTATTGTGTGCTGCCTCTATTGTGTGTTTAGTATTAGCATGACAGAAGTGCCACTCGACTTCTCCTTCATTCAATAAGACTGAGGAGCCTTGTCCCGCATCTGCCTCGAAATGAACTACGCATCACAGCTACCATCTTGAATCTCTAGAAGTTTTGTAACATAAGCATTAAAATCCACTATTTTCCCAATGATTCATTTCTGCGAGAGTCAGCTATTTTTAAGGTGTTGGGGAAAGGGCAAATTCTGTTATATTTTATGGGATAATACCCTTCTGCTCTTTTGTATTTGGAATGCTAACTAGCTGTATTGTTATATTAAACTTCACAGAACAAAGAGGCATATGGAATCCAAGAGGAGATTTGTACTACCCAAGTGCTACTCACACTGAGAAGCAAACTCTTTTAAGCAATGACAAGCCCACTCAAACACACACACACACACACACACACACACACAGTAGCAGACCGAGTGCGTTTGTGACGGCTACTTGAGGCTTCATTCATGCGAACACCGCTTTTTTCCTCGTCAGCCTGAGTGAAGACTTTAAATAAACACTCAAGCTTTGAACAAATAAGCCAGTCGAGGCCTTACTTGGCTCATGCTCAACTCTGATCCCGTTTAAAGACAACCTCATTTGTTTCCTTAGATGTTGAGAGTCTCTGGGAACTTAGACTAACTCCCTCTGTAAACATTTATGTTTACAAGGTCAAGTGCAGGAACAGAGCCAACATGTTTGACTAGCAGCTTATTTTGGTAGGCCTAACATTTATAAACTGCAGTAGGTGTCAGGTGAAGTTTTCTTGATGACAGCCCAAGAACATTTTTGACTAAGTTACTTAATATTAATTCAAGACTTGAGACATTTAACGCTCATTTTATAATATATAAGCATATATTCTCAATTGTAAGTTTCATCTGCTTTCAAGTGTACAGTAGGAAGTATAACATACTTGACAATTGATCTGCATGATGGACATGAAGAAAGTCAGTAGAGAGCTGTTGCACAACTGATAAATTAAACCATCACTAGCTGCAGACAGGAAATGTTTTAGACTATATTTGAGTTAAATACATGTGCAATTACATTATTTAAGCCGATTTCACAAATACACAGCACTTGTTTTGGTTTGTAGTGAAATAACCAGACACAAAAAGGTCAAATGGTTTTGTGATAATTTGGGGCCAATAATCTTTATGAACATTATAAACAGTATTACATGATATTGTTTATCAACATTATTCACATAATTATATGATACAGAAATACACATTTACAATAATTATGTTGTTTACACTAACCAATCTCTTCCATACAAAAATATTTATTTGTTATCTCTTTCAACACAATAGTTCATAATAACTTAATATATAGTGGCGCACATATTTCCAATATATTTTCTTCACATCAAAAACAATAGTTCTTTTCATAGTGTGCAGATTTTGGCAGCTCAACTAGTTTTGAAACAAAATGTAACTATTCTGGTGTTCTTCTTCCGCCATTTTCTTCCTTTTAACCTTTGCTTTATTTCTCTCGTGTAGCCTACCTGTACAATATAAGCACCAAAGGAAATCTAGGGTCAAATACAAAGTGCGAATGATTCGAACACTTTTCTGTCAGAAACAGTTTTCGATACGAGATTCGTCTTGTGCAAGACAAATGTCTCATGGTGCCACCGCACCAAAGACATACATTTTAAACAAAACACAACTGGTATCGTCATATTTTTGTGAGTAAACCAACAATAAAGTGATAAGTAATAGGCTACTTGCAAACTTTTAACCGAGGGGAACCCCGTTGGATTTCCACCGAGGATGCAAGGTCTAATTTAGGGGGGGACTTGTCTCATTCCAAACGCGCAGCTAACCACTGAACTCTGAAAACATGATTTAGCTTAATATAACAAAAGTAAAAAATGTCAAAATGGTGGACATCACAATCGAACACTTTTGTGCTCTTAAATCCCAGGCACAGTTCTCTTCTTCTTCCTCATAATCCGTCTCGTAGTCATCCTCCAAGTCGTCCTCGGTATCGGAAAAGCCACTACCGCCATGTCTGTCGGTAAAGCAGAAGTTTTTCATGCTGACTTTGACATACTCGCATATCGTCCTCTCCGTGCCGTCGCACACGCAAGTGTCCAGAAGCTGGGCTTTTGGAATGGAGCGCATGTTCGTGATGACCCGCCGGCAGTCGTCCGAACAGCGCTCTCCTCCGAACAGTTTCCTGCAGTGATACAGATAGTCCCGCATGGCGGTGCTGCACTCGAGATCCTTCTCGCACTGCATACGGGCTTCGGTGCAGCCCATGTGGCTGGTTCTGGGCATACAAGGCTCGATGGCTCGCTTGGTAATCTTGCATAAAGAGTCCGAGGCGCACTCGCAGTCCTCCAGTTCGGGGCCGTTCACAGTCAGGTTAAGCTGAATGATGGAAGAAATGCAGTGGCTAGGACATTTCTTCCGATTTCCGTTTATTACTGGACCGCACGCGTGTAGATACTGAGTATACGCGTAGTGACACTCCGGTTCTCCTTGGCACTTCAAGATGGCCTGCCAGCATATCAAACGCTGGTTGAGTGCCGGTGATGCGGCGGATAAACATATCAACGCACAGCCGACGGACAAAATCAATATCTGCAGCCGTAGAGAGACTGCAGGGTTGCCAGACCGTGCCATTCCTTGATGTGCCCACGTGCAACTGCTTAAAAGTTAACTTATTGTGTCAAGGGTTTCCATTTGTTGGTCCATAATCCATAAAGTTTCTCTGTTCTTACCAGAGATTGAGACAAACAACTCCCCTTGTTCCATGCCGCCGCCGCCGCCGTCTAACCGCGTTTTGTTGAGCACTTTAGTTAAGTGTACTCATATTTGTTCCTTCACTATCCACAGAAACATGCATCGAAATGTAACAAAACTCCAAATGGTCGGAATGGATCCCATTTGCTCACTGCCGCGAAAGCAAAACGTGCAGGAACATCTTGATGAGCGTCGACTCTTTTTCTCGCTGCTCTTGATCGCAGTAATCCATCCAGCAGTACATCTACGCTTTATAAATTACATCGAAACATCCTAAAAAGCGATCGCACTGCACACTGTTCAAATAACGAAGCTGGAAAAAGTACAACTCGCTCTGACTCCTCGCTGGGACGTCTTGGCGCATCTGTTCGGTTCCCCAGACCCCAGGAGTTTGCGTGCGGCACACTATTGGTCCGATCGGTTGTTGTGATTTCTGACGTCATTTGAGGGTGGAGGTCAGAACTTGATGAAGGTCGAGAATGTGGAGAGGGTGCGGGCCGTAGTTTGACTTGATAACGCATCAGTCCTCGCCTACAGCTAGAATATTTTGGCCATCAAAGTGCATTGCATACCTCATCCGATGTCTCTGCCCAACCCTCAGCACCCAAAAAGCATAATTGTATGTCATTATTACTTTAACCTGTAGCCACTTATTTTGCTAGACAGACCTCAGCATGTCTTAATATGTGTGTTAGTATCCATAAAAGTAGCTTATTAACCTGAGAAATAACATGAAGGTAGCTTGAATAAGTTTGGATACCACGAAACACCATTTATCACTTAATACCATTTATTAAAATAATATTTTTCATTTAAAATAGAATTCTCAGTGAAATCATTGCTTCCATTCCTCACAAAGAAGGAAACTGACATTTTGTAGGGAAAATGATCAGGTCCAGTTTGTTTTGTTTACCCATTTTAATAAAACATCAAACCAAAGACAGACTTTGCAGACAGGTTATATTGTTCTTACATTTTACATGGTTTCATTTACGTCGGTTTGTGTCTCTCCAAGTCTAACACGCAGCATTTTTCAGTTTTATTTTACTAAGGAGAATTACCATTACAAACACTTGTAGCACTCATTAAGGTGTTTTCTGTGACGACATGCCCTGAGCATTGCATCTGGTCTGCAGTGAGGGTCAGGACAGCGCGAACAACCCTTTGATCCTTTCTGGTTGCTTTTGATTAACAGGCAAAATAGCAGCTGTTATTCTTCTGTTCTCACACTTCCCCATCCTCCACAGCATTATACAAAAAACCTTGGCTTGTTCATGTTCAATATCCCAGGTTTAGATCAATTTAATAACATTAACTATATATTTGACGTTATACGTCTCAATTCCATGAAACAAATAGCATTGACTTCCTAGCTCATGTACACAGTCTAAATGACGGATTATGATCATCACCTGGCCCAGATCTGCAGAAAGAGAAGGAGCAGATTTTGGAGAACAGAGCGGACTGTGTTATCCGTTGACGCTATCACACTGCTGCACTCAAACCACAAAGCTTGGGCAGCTGGCCAAAAATGCCCCCTATCCCTACCCCCACCTTTCAACATTTTCTCCTTTTCCCAATTAGAGAGATTAGATGGCCTATTTGGGAGGAAAGGAGCAAACAGTTGCATGCAAATTCTCAGAAATTCCATTGTAAAACTGTTTTGAGCACATTTGTGACATACCGTGAGATTCACAATGTTGTTTTGAACGGGTGATGAGAAATGTGCTGTAGTAATGTGATTTTATTCAGGATATATTTTAAAAAACAAATTACTCACACTTTCTAAAATCACAAAACTATAACACAACAACAAGCCTAAAACAGTGAGAAAATGAAGTGAGAAATATGAGGCCTTTTCGTTGACACACAGAGAACTCCAGAGTTCAAGGCTTCACTCCTCACAAAGGAGGATTTTGTTCGATCTGGTGAGACTATTACTGCAAGATGTTGGCATTTCCTTTTCTTATAGAGAGGACTGCTGTGAAATGTATTCAGAATCTCTCTGAGGAGTCGGTTGTTCGCTCTTGCCAAACTGTCAGACCTGTTTATCATTATTCGCTGTAAAGTAGCCCAGGCTTTGCCATCAAGGGAAAAACTGAAAAAGAACTTTCAGTGGAAAAACCTGAGATTTGTCTAATTAATTTGAGTTCTAGAACAGTTCTAGCTCTTTTCCTACACTGCTGAAATCCAGTCTGATTCATGTCAATGTTGGACGCAGACCAGAAATGAAGCCAGCCAAATTTTCTCTCCCTCAGATGAAATCTGAGGCATGAACAGACAGCGCTGTCCTTCTTAACTTTAACCAGTTCCGTACTTAAAACTTTTATATATATAAATATGCGTTTATTTCACTTTCTTTATAATTAACTGTGACATTTACTAGCAATTTCTGAGAATATTATTTCTACATCAAAATCTTTATCATACTATTTTATACTGTCATACTATATACTTCCTTCCTTCCTTCTACCCTTCATAATTTATGAATACTGTATCTTACGTTTTTTAAGCTTGCCTCTCTGCGCTACTCCTTGTTTTCTGTTCGGTTTTGTTGAAAATTTCAATTAAAATAAATAAATAAAGCATTTCCTTTTCCTTTTGAAATTGTTTTGTACCGTTGCCCACAGTGACAATAAGTCATAACAACTCTACAATAGGAATGCTGAGGTTTTTTTTTTTTTTTTTTTTTAGAAAGAAGATACATGGCTTTCTCAGCACTCCAGAAGTCTCAGTCTTCACGTCTCCACCACTGTCACAAATGATTACACACACTCAAGCTTCATTGCCAAAAACATATTCATCAGGACCTCCCTCGTCAAAAAGCTCCCAAAAGCACAGCGATTGCACTCCGTGATATTAGTTTGGTGCCAAAACAGCTCCACCAGTCCGGTCTTTTCATTCTGATTTAATGGAAACAGCTGTTAACTGTCTCTCTGTTACTTACACTGGTCTATGTTTGTTTAACTGTCTGCTTTCTTTTTCATAACTTAAGCAAATGTTTCTGAATGACCTGCTGCAGCCATTTCCTGGGTCTTTTTTTATTGAGAAGACCTCTCTAAAGCATTTTATATAAATACCATCTGTTGAACTGAGTACATACTTTTATGTGGAATTTCCCTCTTTTAAAGTCAAGTACTGTAATGTGTCGCTAATGTCTAGTAACATATTCATTTTGGCTATCATAATAAGCTTTGTGTGTGTGTGTAAGTGTGTAAGCTAAAAGCATTAAATGGATTGCTGGCCCTTTACGGTCCTCACTTAGACAACCTGTAAAGTGCACTTGACCCTAAAGTAATGGTCTGGTAATATTTAAACAGTACGGTCATAGTTGCAAAGCATCTGTGAAATGAATAGAACAGAACTGAGCTGTTTTCACAGTGGTACAGCTGATTTCTTGATCAGAACTTCAAATTATTTGCGCCAATTTATTTATCACAAGACAACTCTGAAACATTGGTCTCTGGATGTTTGGTTATTTGCTTCCCACAATATGGCTTATAACAGATCTAACAAGAAGGCCCTAAACATGTTAAATATATTTTTTCATGCTTATTATTTTATTGAGATGGGTATCTACAGATTTGTTACATCAAAACAAACTAAGTACAGCACTATACTCACAAGCCACTATTTTTTCTTTACATTGAAAATTTGTAATCACCAAATTGTTACACACCTGTACTGCTCTTGGATGTATATGTGTCAAAACCCCATATATTGATTTTTTTTTTGTGGCCTGATGGTGAGGGAGTCTGGCTTTTAACCTGAAGGTTGCTAGTTCGATTCCCACACCAGCAGGAATTGAAAGTGGGGATTGTGAATGAACAGCACTCTCTCCACCTTCAATACCATGACTAAGGTGCCCTTGAGCAAGGCATCTAACCCCTAATTGTCTCACTTGTAAGTCGCTTTGGATAAAAGCATCTGCTAAATGACTAAATGGTATAAAGTCGGCATGAAATGGAAATTGCTGTGTGAAGCGGCTTATCGAATGAGACAGGACGGGACTTGATTTTGTCCGTCAGGAATTGATAGGAAGGTGGCATTGCAAACTATGGATGAGGGGTTGCTGGAGGGGAGGGATGGAAATTTGTCTGGCCACTGGGGCATATATTTAAATAGCTATTTAATTGCTATACTTCAGCTAGCCTTCATGTCAAGTGATGTTAATATAGGCTGAATTCAAGGTGATTTGAGCACTTTTTGCTATTGAGATGACTTGGAAAAAGTTTCCCAATTACCTAAATTCACCCTACAGAAGCCTTTTGCGAAGTGTTAGTCAGTTTTCATCAAAGAACAGATGAAATTTGTTCCATGTGGGGTGACTGACATCATAGCTCCCAGGACAGTTTGACCCATTAAGCCTTGGTATGTTTGATGATTAAAAGAAATCATGGTGGTCCTGAGCAGAGCTTTTACTCTCTCATTGTAGATCATTTTACATTCTTGTACAATTTATAATCTTATACTGTAACGTATTTTGGGAAACGGACCCACAGCTGTTGGTCAAAATAAACATGGTATTTTGGTATTCACCTTCTCAAGTAAACTCACTGTAGTAACTATTACAACACTGAAAACAAGTCAGAATTTTATACCATGATCTGGATTGTTGTTTAAGTGTGTGTGCACCACTGCCAAAGTAATTAGTCCCATGTTTTTGTTGATTTGTTTGGGGAGGGGATATGAGATGTAAATAAGGTCTCTGTTGCCCATTGTATCCTGTATCTGTCCCTCTCCCTTCCCTCCCCCTTCTGATTATCATCTCGGCTGGAAAGTTCCCACAAGGACTGAATGTTTTTTTTACCGTAAGCCAATCAAGAGGCATGAAGGCAGGCCAGTGTGAATGATCCATTGTCCATCCATGGAGGGCTGGAGAGAGGGGAGGAGAGTGGAATTGTTTGGGCCTTGAGCCGAGTTCATCACTGTCAGCACAGATGACAGTAAGTTTCTAAAAGAGTATAGACAAAACTCAGATTCTGATTTTTATGTGTGTTCGTTGAATCTGTGTTAGTTCTTGGTCAAATCATTACAAAATTGCAAGGGAACTGATTTGAAAGACTGCTTTTGCCTTAAAACGAATGAGACATTCACTTCAGGAAAAACAATTCTTAAGGAATTTGCAGGAGATGGAAAGGTAGATTGGCCTTTTTTTTGTAAGTTACAAGAATTTCCAAATTGTTCTACCACCTGTATCCTCTATGGTCTTTGTCCTTCCGCTCTTTCACGTTGACATCAGCATACCATGGTTAAATAAATGTCATCACTCGCACTAATAAATTGATGTGGACAAACTGCTGTCAGACATTTTGGTGAACCCTTTAAACTCTCAGTAAAAAAGAGGAAAGAATTTAGGCCGGGGCATTGGGGCAGTGACTCGTAAAGGGACAACTATGTATCTTATTCACCCCTAAAAGGGTGATACACTTTAAAAATAAAGGTTCTTTATTGGTATCAATGGTTCCATGAAGAAACTTAAAGATTCATATACAAAAGGTTCTTAATAGTGTAAAAAGTTCATCAGATTATTAAAAGGTTCACTGTCTAACTTTTTGGGTTCAAAATTACGAAACTTATATAATGAGCAAGTACATCATGAATCCATCTTCTAAACCATGTCTTTGTCACAACAGTACACCTATAAAAAGTGTTTATATGTGGACTATTTTAGACAGAGCGGGACACTATCCACTGCAGAGAATAGCCTAGTACCTGTGTGAATTGTCACATAAACAGAGAGAAGTAGCTCCGTCTAAAAAGTTCTTTCCGCAAGAATCATTCAGTTATGTTTATTAACTGCTAGCGCCAGAGATTACATTGTGTACTTTTAAGAAGAAAAACGGTTCTTTGGGGAACCCAAAATTTCACTGCAAAAACCTTTATTTGTAAGGTACGTTGTACTACTCTGTTTGGAAGCTTGTTTCCACCACTGAAAAAAAATTAAAAAGGTAATAGCGACTTATATCAATTCTGACTTTTTTTCCTCAGAATTGCAATTTTAGTGGGTTTACATCTTGCAATTTTTTTTTCTCAGGACTGAGTGATATAAAGTTGTAATTGCACGTTATAAAGAGTTTATATCGCAATTCTGACTTCCTAAAATGCAATTGTGAGTTTATCTCTCACAATGCTGAGAAGAGGTCAGAATCGTAACATTTAAACTCGCAAAAAATCTCGTGATTTACATCTTGCAATTCTGACTTTATTTATAGCAATTGTGAATTTTTATCTCACAATTCTGATATATCTCACAATTTTGACTTTATTTCTAGCAACTGTGAGTTTATCCCGTAATTGAGTTTATAACTCACAATTCTTTATTTCTCACAATTGTGAGATTATATCTCCATAACCATAACCAATGATTGCTCCAGTGGAACTCAATACTGAGATCAGTGCAGTAAAAGTGGGAATGTCCTGTTAGATGACATGCACACACTGAGGGGAGGAGAATAGAGAGCATGGCTGAGGACCTAACCACAATATCTAAATATTGACTGTACAACTTGTAATCATGTTTGGGCTGCGGACAGGGTGAAAATAAACACCAGTGTGTGTGGTGTTCTCTCATCCCATAATAGAAACAGTGTAGACATGCCTTTTTAATATGTTTAGAGCACTCATAATTAAACATGCACAAATCATTAAAAGGATTAGAAAGAGATGCATCTCATCAAGACTTAGTATGCTGTTATTGCCAATGATATTTGCAACATTTTCAAACATATGGATTATTTTAAACATGTGGAAATCATTAGAGTGGTCCTTTGTATTGTAATAGGTTGTGGTTTCAACACATATTGACATAAATCTTTTTATGTGGGTGGTCTAAGGAATGGGAAGATCTTCAGCACTGAAACAACAACATAAAATATTTTACTTTCATTCGAGGGGTATGCAATGCATTTAAATTTCCTCTACCCTGTTATATCTTCATAATTCACTGTTTGCGGTGGGTAACAGCTTTCCCTGATCCTTCCAGTACTGGAATGTCATTGAGAAAACACTTCCAGAAAAAATAAATAAATAAATAAAATCAAAATGAAGAAGAAAAATTACTTTGGCTAAATATCCCAGCACATGCTTTCAAAATGACTTTCAGCTTTAACTAACTGTATTAAACTAGCTTTGTGATTGTCTAAATCCCTTTCCCATGATCACAATGGATATCTTCAGGGAAAAAAAAAAAAAAAAAAAAAAAAAACATTATGAGAAAGCACTTTAAGGTACAGAAATTAAACGGAGATCAATTTGATCTCTTATAAAGCATTTTTTCTATCCTAAGTTTGTACAAGGACATAAGGTCTATTGTATGGCAAAATGGATGAGTAATTGGGAATGCTTGTGTAAGCTGTGACATGAATGAAAGTTTTGGGATTACGCCACAAGGCTTAGCCCAAATGTCCCATTAATTCTGCACTGGCACTGAGAGCGAGAGGGAGAGAGAGGGAATAAGAGAGAGATGCCATGCTATTCTTCTGCCTTTAACTCCTTCCAATGAGCTTTGGAGGGGCTGAAGGGAGGAGCGTGGGGGGAGCTTCGGGGAAGAAAAAGAAGGCAAAGAAAGGAAGAAGACTTGGGAATATAAATTAGATGAGAGACAATTGAGCAAGAAAAGGGAAATCGTAGATCAGCCTGATTGTAAGCAGAGCGAACTGTGGGAATGACACTAAAATTTATATGAGCTGTAAATTATTTCGTTATAGCCATGTCTTCATTCAGTCACCAAAAAAGGAAAATTCATCATTCACTTATTCTCATACAGTTTCAAAACTACAATCTATGACTATGAAACATTAAGGCCCGGTTTCACAGAGAGGGCTTAGAATAAGCCAGGATTAGTTAATTTATGACATTGAAGCAGTTTTTATGAACGTGCCTTTGAAAAAAAACATTACTGGTGTCCATCTTAAGACAAAACAATGGCAGTGACATCGTAAGATATGCCAGTGCAAGTTGCTTTCAGCTAAAACAGCTCAAACAAAAACATCCATTTGTCTGGGACTAGGCTTCTTTCTACTGAACACAAAAGACAATATTTTGAAGAATATGGGTAACCAAACAATTGATGAAACCCCATTGATTTCCATATGGGGGAAAAAAAATCTTCAAAAATATCTTCTTTTGTGTACAGCAGAAGAAATGAATTCATAAAGGTTTGGAACAACTTGAGTGCGAGTAAAGTTTTCGGGTGAACTATCTTTTTAAGTCTTGTCTGTGAAAAAGGTTATCATCGTGTAATAGCAGTTATTATATACATATATATCACTCTTAAAGTCTCATCCCTCTGCCTAATGTGAGCATAAGTATTGGAATGGTTTAACTTAAAAGTAAATTTAAATGTGTAAAAGCTAATATTTAATTGTAAATCCCTAGCGAGCAATCACAGGAGCGAACCTGTGACCCATAGACATTACTAGACTCTTGGGTTCACACTTTGAAATGCTTTTCCAGGCCTTTAATGCAGCCATTTTCAACGGTTGCTTGTTTCAGAGAGTTCCTACCTTTAGTCTCCTCTTCAGCTGGTGAAATGCTTGTTCAACAGGATTTAAGTCTGGAGACTGACTTGGAATGTCCAGTTTGGAATATCCTGAAAAAGATAGATACCACTGGCAAGCTTCAGCAACCGACAATGACCAGGTCAGTTGAGAAAATCAACAGCAGTTAATAATAAAGAAATGACAAGGGCTATGAAAAAAACTTTAAATTAACCAAATAAAAGCTGGGATGATGGTCTCACAATCTGCTGTTTGCAGGAGACCTCAACAGAAATATAGAAGCTTCACGACAAGATCAAACATCTGATCACTACCAAAAATAGGAAGGCCAATTAGAATTTGCAAAACCAGAGAGGAATTAAGAGAGTTATATGGACAGATGACCTTTATCAAAGTAGCAAAGGTGTGGAGGAAAAAAATGAAACTACAAATGATCCAAGGCATACAACCTCATCTGGAAAGCATAGTGGAGGTAGTGTCATATCATGAGTATGCACGTCCTCTGGATCAGGCTCACTCATCTATACTGATGACTTATTCAATGATGGCAGCGGAAGAATGAATTCAGAAGTGTACAAAAGAATATTGCCTTCCAGTGTACAAGAAAAAGCCACTAGACTCACTGGAAAGTGCTTCAAATGGCAACAGGACAATGACCCAAATCACTGTACTGCCAACTCAATCAAGGAGATTATCATGGTAAAGAAATTTTTAAAAACCTAACTATTAGCTTCACACATTTACATTTACTTTGAGTTAAACCGTCCCAATACTTCTAATCACATTATAGGCAAAAGGGTGAAACTAAAAGTGCTGTAGTTGGTAAAACATTTTGTGTTGAACCAGGCAATAATAAAATGACATTCTGTACTTCTGCTTCATATTAATCTTTCAATCATATTTATAGAAGTCTTGATACCACAACAAATTCTGTCTTCACTGTCCCAATACATATGGAGGGCACTGTATACATCTTATTGTCCCATGATGTGCAATAACGTACTGCATTAAATCCAATATACAAGTAAACACATTTTTCCCCCAAACCAGTTTAAGGTTAGGGTGTGTAGGGTATGTTTAGGGGTTAGTTTCTGTTATAGCATGCATGTAGTCAGCCCTGGGACATACAAAGCAAGCTTCCAATGGATTTAATGCAGTACATCAACGCGCAACAGGCTGCAGCGAGGACAGGCTAGTTTCAGACAATAATCAATGGTCAGTATTTTACCCAAGTACATTTGTTGCAGCATCGCCCTCTAGTGTCCAAACAGATTAAAAGCTTGTTCCTCATTGTCAGAAAGGTTCCAGACTGTAATTCTGGTTATAATTTATAATACGATTGCTACTTGCACTGAAGGTTCTGTGGACGTAGAGCTGGATCATATGCAAGAGATCATAGCTAGATATTCCACACAAAGAAAAACAGCAAACATCACGTGTCAAATGAAAGTCAACTTCTATAATTAGCTACTGTCATTTATTTGCAAGACAGCATGTTATTTTGTTATACAAACAACAGACCTGAATTCTGCTAATGATGGATGGACGTCATTACTGTCTGTGAGGTTTGAATATCAGTGAAGTAACACACGACCAGTGCATACAGACGTCGTAACTCCCCAATGACATTTTCGGTTAATCATAAATTTACCCAGTATATATCCACTGAAATGTACGAGCAACATGGTGAAAAACACATTAAACTATCAATCCAAAAAAAAAAAAAAAAGGAAAAAAAAAAATCATTAATTTGCTTTGGTGGCTTTGGAAAATAAAAAAGTGGGATATATTACCAACTACAGAAGCAGCTATATAAAGTGACAAAGGCTAGATAGCCCTGGATTATTCCAAAACACACACACAAAAAAAAAAGAAAAAGAAAGAAAGAATCGGATCAGTCTTTAAAAATAAAGATTAAAAATGAACATTCAATGAGATTCACAAGAAACATTTGTGTGCAATCTAGTCTGGCTAAATAGTGGTAAGACTCATTCTTACAGTGTCGATTTACACTAGGTTAAAAAAATAAGCTCACTTCTCACTGAGGGAGGATTGTAACATTGGATTTCAAAATGTGACACTGTAAATGCAAAGGGTTAAGTGTTAAAATAAATGCACTACTAATAAACTGAACGAAAGATAATACAAAGGGTAAGTAACAGGAAGAAGCCACCTCTGAATCACCTTCAAACAAAACCCATTTGATTCATTCAGACTGCATTTTAACAAAGCCTTTTCAAGACTCCACAAATGACCAACAGATGTTTGGGGTGCACGCCAGCCCCTACAGATGCAGAGGTCTGCAAATTCAAATTCTTCAAAAAGGAAATCATAGATTTAAGGCAACATTTCACTGTGTATACATGACATTGTAAATGGATGCTAATTTGTTGAAAAGGTAGCACTCAAACAAAAGCACTTCATTGTCAATCTTGGTGATTGTAAAAAAAAAAACATGCCAGCTCTTCTGCTCATGCTTGCTCTGAAGCGATCGTAGAATTTCACTACCTCTCACTAGTATGAAAGCAAAAGGAGCTGAAATCTGAATGTCAGTGGGAAATCTCTTAAATCTTCAACAAACAAAAACCTTGGATTGTTCACATCATGGAGAGAAGCTATGGTCTGTACTACAAATCTTCATCTGTCCTCTTTTCTAGACTGCAACGTGTAGAATGCGTGGTTTGCAAGTGACTAAGAAAGAGAGTGAAGAGTAAATCCATAATCTGAATGGAAACAAAGGCGAGGAGGTGTGAAAACACTTTGGTCCATGCATTATCTAACTTGGTTGGCTGCAATTTCTTTTTTCAATTTGAGAGCACCCTTTTTCTTCTTCGTATTCGTAAAAGTCTCGCCTGATTTCAAAGCACAGGGCTAGTATTCACCACCTCTATTTGTCTAGCCGTTCTCTCTCCAAAGAACCAGATGAATGCTATGATCGGGCATGCTGGTGGCAAACACCAGGCCCGCATCGTTCTTGCCATCCAGACCGTTGAGCCAGGAGGTAACACCAGGTAAGAAACTAGAACCACGTTTGGATTTGCGGTAGGCTGGCAGTGGCCAGCGGCCAACTGTGACCTCAGTCCTCAAGTCCATAACATGGAGGTGGTGGTTATCAAAAAGCAGAGCGAAGACCTCGCCGAAACCAAGTAGAGAGAGGCTGGAGGGTTCCTGCTGTGGTTTGATGACTCTATAAATATGAAAAAAACAAAACAAAAAAAAAACCAACAACAATGATAAACATGCTTGTCTTTTAGTTCAAATAACATACAGCTGCACATATTTGGCTTATATGACCTAGAAATAGTGGAATAGGGATGTCAAAATGGCTGAAAACTAGATCTGATTATTATTTTTACATAATATTACTACATAATTTCAGTTTGGGGAAAAAAGCTTTTGGCTTGTCTCAGGGCCACAAGGTGGTGCAATGAGCAAAATATTTATGTATATTATTTATGTATATATTTATAAATCAAATATAATTTTGAAAACTGCATAAAGAATTATGAACAAAACATCATGTATTAATGTATAGTTGAATTCAAAAAGCAGAAGAGACGATCGCAGAGTACTGTCTGTTTTTAAAAACAAAAGATGCAGAAAAACGAAAAAAAAAAAAAACACCAAATTGTCACGAGATGTTTTTATAAAAGTTCTAAACATGTGGCTCTTTTGTGCAACTTGTGAGTGCAACAGTCAACGACGTCCATCTAGTACGTTCTAGAACATCACATCTCATGCGTCAGTGATGAGGCTGCCTGACGCACACCTAAAATTCAAATGCACTGTTTTCACATTCGAATGTGGATTTTTATTTGAAATTTTATGAATATTCTAAAATTAAAATTAACATTTGACAACCCTATGAATCTTAAATTCTTTTTTAAATGCTAAATTTTATATCCTCACATTTCTTTATTTTAATTTACAGATTTAAATGGAAAAGAATATAATATAAAAAAAACACTATTCAAACTTAAATTTCAACCTTAAAAGAACAGTTGATTCAACAGGGTTATTAGCAGCTTGGTTAAACAACTGAGGGGCTGAAATTAATGTACCTGATGACATCAAAACTCGCAAAGTCCCACTGGTATATGCCTAAGTCTGAACAACAGACAATGTACCGGCCATCAAACTGTAATCGGGGCTGCAAGCAGACACTACGGTCTTCTGACACAGAGAGGGTCTTTAAGCACTTACAGTTGATCTCGCACCCTATAGGCCACACCTATGGAGAAACAGAGACAGAACCAGATAAATACTGTATCCATATGAAGTCAGAATATCACATTACTTCAACAATACAACTAGGGGTGTCACCAAATACTGGTTTTGGGAATGTTACACATAAGATAACATTGCAAATAATCCAGCAGCAACAGCTATCTGGTTGACACTCAGGCATAGTACTGCACCTCAACACTAGTTGCCAACTTCAGACGATGAAGTGTCTAGCTACTTCCGCCACATTGGGCAGGGTGACAGAAAACAAGCCACGCTGCACCCCCCAAAAAAGTTAGCTTGTGAGTGTGGGAGTATTTTTGGATTCATAAAAAGAAGGGCTGTTAAGGTGCATTAGCAAAACAGCGCAGCAATTTATAAAGCCATCTCACACAGCAGTCACTTTTAAACCAAGCAGCTTTGAGGTCAACCCAATAAATTTGCATGACCAAATAAACCCGATGTAAAATCTGTGTGAGGAAATCTTTCGCCCTCAGGCAGAATTAACAATAGTATAAATTCTAGGTGAAATTACTGTATTTCGCCCATGAAAATGTGACCGCAGCTTCAGACACCCCAGTCTACATAACGTGCCGATCAACAGCAAGCTCTATTTGTACAGTTATGGATACAAACACTCTCGCCGCTTCCCTATACTTGTGTTTTGAACTCGATTCAATGGTTAAAAAAAAAAAAAAAAAGAAAGGTTAAAGATTACTTTAACTGATAGTACTATGCTGATGTTTTTTTTTTATTTCTAATGACAGCCCTAAATGCAACAATGGCTTTTAAAACAACTTTACATTTAAAAATCACAGTCTAACCGTTTTAAACCTCAAACTACACACTGAACTGCAATTTGAAAAACATTGATTGCTTTTTTAAAAATTACTAGCACATATGATTTCCATTACCTTTATTTCATACTTATCAACACTCAGTAGTATGTAGTCACCAGGACTGTGCATCATGGACTCTACTTGGCATTTTTGAAGGTGCACCTAAACCAGAGCAGATGTACAATTAGAAAAAATGATCACCAACTCAAAAAAAAAAAAAAAAAAAAAAGCTAAGAAGCTACAATGTTTCATTTAACAAATGAGATTTGGTCAAAAGATGTCTTACCTTAGTGACCCACTCTGTGTGTCCAGTAAGAGTGTTGACACACGTTCCTGCAGACAGGGACCAGACTTTTACAGTGAAGTCTGCTGAGCCGCTGACCAGGGTGTCCAACTCATCATTGTAGTCTATGCTGAAAACTGCAACAAGAGTAAAACCTTTTTTATACCAATGCAATGTCGTTCTGCCATGACACAACCAAAAAGTCAGCAGTGTCAAAACCAAGATCATAAGCAAAATCTTACTGATCATCTTTGTGCCATAAGCTGACAAAGCTCGACACCAACCTGCTCCAGTATGTCCTCGGAATTGCTGGATTTTGGCACCAGTGCTCCATTCCCAGCATGCAATGGTGTTGTCAAAAGATCCTGTTACCAGTTTCTGCTCATCAAATTTGACAGTGGCGCAAGTGTGGGTCTGAATGCCGTAGACGCACTGCCCTGTGCGAACATCCCATAATTTGGCTGACAGGTCATCAGAACCTAAGTGGAAAGACGTCTACAATCAGCGAGCCACTAAACGCCATCTTCATTTAAAACAAGTGATAATTTCAGTCTTCTACCTCAAGCTTTATGCAGCTGGAATGATGACAAAAGGATCTGAATTTGAACTGTTTAAATTTGAATTTAACAGAACTGAATATGAAATGCCATTTTATATGGATTTAGAATTTTTTAAAATAGAATCCTGAACATTTGAGATAACAAAATGTAATTTTTATGACATATATTTGCACATATGTATTTTCAAAGAGCATATTTTTTGTTCTGAATTCTTAGACTGCAAATATCCACTCAGCTTCAAAAATACAGCTTCAAGTTTTCAAGATGAAGAACAAATTCGAAAAACCAAATTCAATACACAGCAATTCAGATCGTACTGAAAGTAGGCCAGAGGTCCAACTTCCGGGTTCCACAGGGAAGAGTAGAGATTCTCGGAAAAGTCAAACATTGCATTTTGGCCAATTACAGAGTAGCAATAATTCTCAGCATGCCAGACATTTATCTCTGTTACGTCTATTTCTTTTTGTATGAAGTATATTTAGTATGGAAAGAGATTACCATGCGGAACAGTCACAAATAACTCTATAATTACTATATTTCTGCTGAATTCTGTTAATGAATTTGCATATTTTCAGCTCAAGAACGTCACAAATGATCATTCAGATATTTGTAACAAAGCAGGCGTGATTACATGATTCATTTCCACTCAATGTCATGCAAATTGTAAGTTTACCAAAAAGGTTATTTCACACTCCAAACTCAAACAAACATAATTAGATGACAGTCGTGTTCACGCAGACAGCGCCATGCCCTGCTAAATAAATACATAAAATAACTTAAAGCAGTGAGCCTTTGAACCATTTGAAGACTGCACAGGGTAAAAAGATTCTCCTTCATCTGTGGAGTTGCCAGATAAGCCAGCCTCTACTGGTTATCTGTGCCCACTTCAGACAGCAGATGGTCCCATCAGGATAATGTCAGGTTTTTTATGCAGCATATATTATTATTTATTATATATTTTTTAAGGATAATTTAACACAATTTGTATTGTGGTTTGTTCAGAGGCCCAGACTGGCCATCTGGAGAAACTCCTGGAGAAATCCCGTTGGTCTGGCAACTGATTTGGTCCGCTGCCCAGCTTCCTTTCATTTATTCAACCCATTTAAAATATTTATTATTCATTTTATTATTACTACCTGCCCTATATGCACAAGTGATTCATGAATTTATTTCACTTTATATAATTTCCGTGAACAAGATAGTGGGGAGCCCAAAAATGAACCAAAATTCAGCACAGCCGATACTACGCAGTTTTTTTCTTTTGTTAATCTGTTAATTGGAAAGAAATAGCCTGTTTCGTTCAGGCCTACTTCTTTTACAGGCTATAATTTAGTCTGTTTTTCTCCATTCACAGAAGTGCTGCAGGTGTGATGTGACCATGAACAGGCTACCATGGTATTTTTAATGGGTCTTCCCTTCTGATTCAATTTAATTTGGTAAGCCTACAATTTGCAAGACATTGAGTGGAAATGAACCATGTAATTCGCGCCTGCTATGTAACAAATATCTGAATGATCATTTGTGAAGTTCTTGAGCTGAAAACATGCAACTTCAATAACAGAACGCGGCAGAAATCTAGTAATTATAGAGTTATTTGTGACTGTTACATATGATAACCTCTTTCCATAGTAAATATACTTGTTTATACTAAAACAAATAGACATGGCAGAGACCCCTAGAGAAAAATGTCTGGCATGCTGAGAATTATTGCTTCTCTGTAATTGGCCAAAATGCAACGAATTTTAGAATATTGAATTTGATGTTTCAAATTTGTTCTTCATGTTGAAAACTTGAAGCTGTATTTTTTAAAGGAGTGGATATTCGCAGTCGAAGAATTCAGAACAAAAATATACACTTTGAAAATGAATATGTAGAAAATTATGCCATAAAGAAATTAAATTGTTAAACCTCAAATATTCAGGATTCAATAAAAAAAAAAAAAATCAAATTCAAATCTATATAAAATATAGCACTAGATACTCAATTCTCTAAAATGACACTTGCCAAATTAAATGTGAACAATTCAAAGTCAGATCATTTTGTCATACTTCCAGCTCCATAAACCTTCACCAGTAAACCACCAACCATTCGTATTTATTTACTATCGAAATAAGTGAATTTGATTACTTGGTGGTTGGTTTCAAAGACCAGTGTTGGTTTAGTGTCATAGAACAAATATGGTTTGGTAAAAATAAAACTGATGCATTATTCAATTCAGTTTATGAAAAGACTTTAGCCAACTATTCAAAGCACTTCATATTAACATGTACAATCATTTTTAATGTCCCCAGGATGTAGCAAGACACCATAAGAAACGCAATAACTCATTCTTTCCCACAATGAAGATTGAAAATTTAACTTATGAAAGGGATAAATTATCACTTAATATCGTGATGTAACGGAATTAGTCATTTATTTCTGAAATTTGAAATAAATTCTATAAAAAGAAAAAAATGTGGAGTGGATCTGAATGTGAGCTTGAAGTTGAACATATAAAAGGGGCTGGGCCAATGATTGGAGAAGTCTGGCATGTCACACCAGAGAGAAGTCAAATTATGACACTGATAATTTGATTTAAAAAAAAAAAAACGAAACAAGCATAGATGAATCATTCACAATAAGATGCATTTATCAATAAGATTAATTTAGGGTGAATTTCCATGCTGACTTTAATATCATTAAAGATGGCCGCTTTTGACCACAACACCAGGAAAAACAACCAGTATAAACATAACGCACCTGTGCAGAGGAGCCCATCCCGGTAGTAGAGAGCATATACCCGAGCGCTGTGTCCAATAAGAGAGCTCGTCTCAAACGCATCCTCCTCCCTCAGCTGCTTCATGCGCAGTTTGGCCTTCAGATAAACACCCTTCCAGTGCACCGCATCCTGGATGGACTCGTCGATCCGCCAGCCGAGGTCTCGACACACGCTCTGCCACACTTCTGTACAGGTATTGATGACCTTATTCCACTGCTTGCACACCAAACAGCAGGTGAGTAGGGTCTGGGGGTCCAGCCAGCGGAGCAGGTAGAAGGCCAGCTCTAACGGCAGCAGACGCAGGAAATCCCGCTTCAGCAGCGCTTCCAGCCCATTGGACAGGTGTCGCAGCTGCGCAGCGCCACTCAGTGAGATGAGATGGTCCAGCGATTGGTTCCGCTGCTGGTCGCTTAGCGCCAGGAAGGAGGTAGAAACTGACTCCAGCCACCTCTCAAAAGCCGCCTTCTCCATGGGCACATGAGGGCGTCTACCTGTTAACAGATAAACCAACCAGGTTAAAATATCAGAAACATATATATATATATATATGCAACGCAAAAAATATATATAACAAACAATGATGTGGAACAAAGCAGTGCCTTTTATAAACAGTAAAACCAAGACCGGAAATAACAATTGTCTAACAGACATGTCACGAAAAATTAATGAAAAAAAACACCTTCAGATCACATAATGGATGTCTATCAGGGAAAACAAACAATTCCCACTCTGAGGTAACCTTTGAATGATGTAAATGTTATCTACAATCGAAGTCTGTCCCCTTATGCATCCTATGGACTGTCCCTAATCCTAACCACAATTTAAGTCAAGTCAAGTCAAGTCATCTTTATTTATATAGCGCTTTTTACAATGCAAATTGTGGCAAAGCAGCTTTACATTAATAAGAAAATGGTGTCATTGTGCAGCTTATTCTATATATTATTGATTCATTCCGTTGCAAAGATCAGTAGTTATTAGTCTAGTTAATTTATGTATATCAGCACTGGAGAAAACAGTGACGTAATCATCCGGCTCGGCTCAGTTCACATACAACGGCGCCAATGCAGGCATATCAAAAACACTGCTGAATATCAAGCAAGTGTCCCCAACTTAAGCAAGCCAAAGGCAACAGCGGCAAGGAACCAAAACTCAAAACCTCTGGAGAAACCAGGCTTAGTCGGGGGGCCAGTTCTCCTCTGACCAACAGTGAACACTTGTCCGATACTCAGGCAGAGTTACAGGTCTTTAAACCGATTTGGAATCGCAACAGTCAAAATATTTAAGATCTTTTTGATCACGCCGGTATGGGACGGTTTGTTGGGATATGTGCCACTGGCTGATGAGTCGGTAAGGTCTTAACAAAGGATGAGCTAGTTAACACAGTCTCCGCCGACACCACAGGGCCACATTGCTGCCGCACACGGGCTCAGGTTCCCCCAGATCCAGCCAATCACGTTAATTGGTAAACCTCGGGATAAGTTGAAAGTTGAAAGTCGTGACGTGTTGTCAAGTATGGTGACCCATACTCGAAATTGGTGCTCTGCATTTAACCCATCCCAAGTGCACACCCCCGCAACCTTCTGATTACAAGCCCAACTCCCTCACCATTAGGCCACGACTACCCCTAAGATAAGCAGAGAGACAAAAAATTAGCGTAGACGCCATTCTTCTTCTGATGTACCGAGTACATCTGGTGTTATAGGAAGTGTTCCCGGTTCCGGCTGACCTGATCTATGCAGCCTAACAATCCTTTAACGGATATGAAGACAAAAGTTTATAGTGCGTCATGTGTATGCCAGGTTAAATAGATGCGTTTTTAGTCTAGATTTAAACTGACAGGGTGTGTCTGCTTCCCGAACAATGCTAGGAAGATTGTTCCAGAGTTTAGGTGCCAAATAGGAAAAGGATCTACCGCCTGTGGTTGATTTTGATATTCTAGGTATTAACAACTGGCCAGAATTCTGAGATCGTAATAGACGCGAAGGACTATAATGCATTAAGAGCTCACTCAGGTACTGGGGAGCTAAGCCATTTAGTGCTTTGTAAGCAATTAGCAAGATTTTAAAATCTATACGATGTTTAATAGGGAGCCAGTGCAGTTTTGACAGAACCGGGCTAATATGTTCATATTTCCTGGTTCTAGTTAGGACTCTAGCAGCTGCGTTTTGGACCAGCTGTAATTTGTTTATCACGCGAGCAGGGCAACCACCCAATAGAGTGTTACAGTAATCTAGTCTCGAGGTCATAAACGCATGAACTAGCTGTTCCGCATTTGTCATTGAGAGCATATGTCGCAATTTAGATATATTTTTAAGATGGAAGAATGCGGTTTTACATATGCTAGAAATGTGGCTTTCAAATGAAAGATTGGTATCAAAGAGCACACCCAGGTTCCTAACTGACGAAGACGACTTAACAGAGCAGCCATCAAGTGTTAGACAGTATTCTAGGTTTTTATGTGCTGAAGTTTTTGGTCCAATAATTAGAATCTCTGTTTTTTCTGAATTTAGTAGTAGGAAATTACTAGTCATTCAATTTTTTATATCAGCTACGCATTCTGTTAATTTTGGGAATTGGTAGGTTTCGTCAGGGTGCGAGGAAATACAGAGCTGAGTATCATCAGCGTAACAGTGAAAGCTAATGCCATGCTTCCTAATGACATCTCCCAAGGGTAGCATGTACAGAGTGAAAAGCAACGGTCCTAGAACTGAGCCTTGTGGTACTCCATATTTAACTTGTGATCGAAATGACATCTCTTCGTTTACTACTACAAACTGATAACGGTCAGATAAGTATGATTTGAACCATGCCAATGCAATTCCACTAATTCCAGCATAATTTTCTAGTCTATTCAAAAGAATATTGTGGTCGATTGTGTCAAAAGCAGCACTGAGGTCTAGTAACACTAATAGAGAGATACAACCATGATCTAATGATAAGAGCAAAGGTTCAGCTCTAAGACTATGTGCCATATTACTAGAGAGAAGGGGAAACAAGATTGAGAGAGGAAAAAAAAAACAAAAGAAAAAGATTAGATCTCCATGATTACTTGACTGACATGCTAACACAGCTCTCTGCACAGAAGCTGTCATGTAACTGGAATGCTCTGGTATCCAAACACTTGCCAAAAAGTCGCAAGCTAGCAGGCCAGAGACTTAATTTAAGATATATTTATATATATATATATATATATATATATATATATATATATATATATATATATATATATATATATATATATATATAACCAACGCAATCTCAATTACAGGGCCAGCAGCTATTCATAGATAAAAGATCTTATAAAACACAAGACTAATATAAAATTAAATATAATTAAATAAATAAATAAAATTAATATAACATCGAGCAGGGCAGAAATACTCACCATTTCCAGCAGAATCAGTCTGAGGAGAGCGCTAGCTAGCCGCGCTAGCTAACAGGTGTCAACACAAATCAATACCGCCCTACAAAAGAGAAACTTTCGTTTTGCGGTTGAGTCACAATCTGGCCTAACATATCATTTTAGCGACGAACAAAGAAAACGTGAAACTGCAAGCTAGCTGCCATCAAAAAAACCTCTAGAGTCCTGAGCTAGCATTCTAACATATAATACAGTATGAAACTAACGGACACGCTTTGTCTCTGAAAATTTAACCGATCTCTGTTCGTTCACATGTTAACGGCTGTATTATTCCGGAACGTAATATCATACGTTAATTTAATTTACAATTTTGTTGTGTTTTTGTCTGTTTGTGCAGTTAGCTGGCTAGGCTAGATAGGAAGTCTCCGTTAGCAATTGGGAATTACAGCGACAGGAAGTTGCGCGTGAGCAATTTGACACGAGCGGGAGGAAGTGAGGGGGCGTGTCCGCCGCCTGTCACTTTTTCAAACCATGACTTTGGAAAAAGTCATTTGAGTTTGCATTCCTTAAAAACTGTATGCAAAAGTATTTGAGTCATTATGCATAAACTTAATATGATGCTGTATCTTAAATATCTTACAGTCACAAAATTTTATCGTTGGTCGTCAACAGGGGGCACACTATGCCAACAAACCATGGGAACTAACGGAGACATTTAGTGTACATGTCTTAAATATTACTCTTTGTGTTTTGGTTCTCCCAATTACTCGTTTTAATTTGTATATTTTTCATTACGTATACTCGTTTTATATTATTATAGGCTACTAGCCTACAAAGTTTGGGGCCGGTAAGATTTTTAATGTTTGAAAGAACTAAGAAGCGTTCTCTTATTTGATAAAATACAATAAAACAGTTATAGTGTGAAGTATTATTACAATTTAAAGTAACTGTACTCTGTTTAAATATATTTGTTTTAATTATTTTTGTTATGTCTGAATTTTACTCCAGTAATTCACTCAGTATTTCTCAGTGTCACATGATCCCTCATTCTAAAATGGCAATTTGGTGCCAAAACATTTCTTATTATAATCAGCGTTCTTAATAATTTTGAAAAAAAAAAAAAACGTAATGTATTTTTTTCCAGTGTTCTTTGAGTAGGCTACTAAAAAGTTTAAAATAATTTCTTTATTATATTTTTATTTTTATATCAATTAAATGATTTGTAATCAATTCTGGATATATAGCTGTATAACAGTTTGGGGTCAGTACGCTTCCTTTTTTTTTTTTTTTGGCAACTTTATTAATACTTTTATTCACCCTAATATTGAATCAGTTGTTTAATTTATTTAACACCTTAAACAGAAATCAATGTGATAAAATGAAAACTAGCCAGAATGCATGTGGTAGTCTGCTGTGTGTGTGTGTGTGTGTGTGTGTGTGTGTGTGTGTGTGTGTGTGTGTGTGTATATATATATATCAGGGAGGAGTGTTGTGCTGTGCATCTGTTCAACAGAGATAGTGTCTCTGCTGCATGTAAACACAAAACAGTCCCACCCTTCCATACTGATACCTACCACCTGCTGTTAACAACATGTCCTCCGAGGCATGACATGACAGAAGCGAGGTGACCCTACATTCCAAGGGCTGAGGGTATCTGAGCCCAAGCACCCCATTAAAATTGATGGGCTGTCAGGTGAGGCTGAGCCCAGATAACAAGAAAGTGTAGATATCTGGTATAATCAGTCGATGTAGTTCTCATGTGGGCAAGAGGAGCTCTGATGGGGAGTAGTGTTTGCAATGAGTGAAGATGATAAAGATGTTTAGAAATATCAGCAGGGATGTATTTAATGAAATCACGGTTATCCAGATACATTTGGCCTTGTGTAATAATAGGATATGATTGTTTTATAACACTTCAGATTTAGATGAAGGTGTATGAATTATAACTGTACAGAAGAAGTTAGACCATATATAAAGGACTCATTTATTTTCTCTTTTCTAGTGCCTTTCATTTTCTGCTCCAGCTTCCATTAATCATGAAACTGATATATTCCATGAATAAAATCTGGTTGGTTTAACTGATTATCGAACAATGCCAAGTGTTCCATTGTGTTATGCAAGCAGTAAAGTTCTGTCTGCCAGCTTGAACCTTTCTATTTCCATTTTTGGTCCTTTTAGCCTGGAATCCTTTCATGCTGCCTGCCCATTACACCAGTTTTTATTGGAGGGTGGCGTGTGGGATAAATGATTGAAGCTAACAGGCAGGGTATATTAATGAGTTTTTTGACTGAATAATAATAAAGCCATTGAGTTCACCTGTGATTTTAGAGCATATAGCTGGTGATTATCATCTATCACATCCCTAACAGCAACATGGTGTCAGCCCAGATCCGGCCCACATCTGGTCCGCGTGTAATCCGCGTGTGGTCTGGATCTAGGCAACACTATGTTGCTGTATGGTATGCAATTTTTAGGTGAAATTACTTCCCTTAGAGCAATGCCCCAATAAGACCAAGATATTTTCTAAAGAATGTTTTTATTTAAAGAGACCCCATTACAATTCATTAACATTACTCCATAACCATAATATTCAATCTACTGCAGTGTCTGTGTGACATTATGAAAAACTCAGCAGTGCATTTTGTAAGTGAGAGCAGACAGACCTTGTAACTTTTCCAGATTACCATATTAGAAAGACGAAATGTTGGCTTTAAAAAAATACATGAAGGTTGTTCATTTTGATTTTAACCATACCCTGTCAACACCAGAAATCTAAATATAGCAACACTGCGCAGAACTTTGAACACTGTGGGCATGTGTAGTGCTGCTGAATGCTATATATGCTATTGGTACAACAAGAATCTCGTTCTTTCAAACACAATAGCTGTCCGAGAAGAGCACGTTTGCTTGTGCTGAATGCATATGCCCTCACCATCACAACAGTCATATGCAATACTGTAGAAAAGTTGCATTCTACATCACAAGGTATACAGTGAGACTGCCTGTGGGTCAAGCATGACAGAAGATACATGTTCAGTATAATACATCAAGGCTGTCAGAGTTTCATAAGGACTATTGATCAGATTTTGTTTATTGTTGAAATTTGCTGATTCATATAGACAGGTTAAATAAATAAATATGACTGAATGCATGTTGATCAGCGCTAGTGGTTGCTGAAGCTCCGTGGAGCGGTGCAACTTCACCTTCATTCATCATGTAGTAGTGAAGGCTAGGCCAAAATCCAGCAAGGTCCACCCTATCACTTATTACAAAGACCACAGCAATAAGGTACTCCTTAATTGGTGTTTAGAATATTTGAGTTATACGTTTAATAACACTGATGTGGATGCCCTCGAGGTCACCGTCCATGTAAGTGTCTCTTTTTCTTAACAAAAAGGCCACTGAACCCATCACACCTCATTAGGTTCTTTTACTGTACATCACTCTTCCCAAATGAGTTCTGGAAGGATTCGCGTGGTGTTGAGCGGCTTTTGGTTTTCCAGGGACAGTGGAGATGAGTGATTGACAGCTGATCCCCTCTCAAGAGCAGCACCCACAATGCACCTTCATGTTGGCAGGCCAAAGAGATTGGTGACAGGTCAGCTTTCCTCTCACAGTGCCAGCAGAATGACATAAATGTACTGTATAGATTACCTAGACAGGAATGGAAGATTCATTCCAGATTCATTTCATTAAATTTACATTTACACAGAGTGGATAAATGATTAATATTGATTGCAATATTACAATTTATTTAATTAGTGCTTTCAAACAGATGCAACTGTCTAAACAAGGGCAAGGCCTAAACGGAAAAATTTCAAAGGCCTTGATGTTGTTCCATCAGAGCATTAAAACAGGCAGAGGGTTGATCAGTTTTAACTTTCTGCAGAACATTTTTTTTTTTTCAGTTTGCACTGTTATTTTCAGCTAAAAATAAATCTATTAAAAATCATTCTTGGTATTTGAAATAAAACAAATTAAAAAATATGAATAAATACTATATAAATAATACTAAAATAACACTTATATGTTCATTTATAAACTTCAATATAATCAGCAGGCTGGTACATTATTGCTATCAGAATTTGGGAAAATGTGAAATGGGACTCACTGAATGCCACTTTGAGATGGGCCTACACCAGGCCATCATAAAGCGAGAGTGCCTGTACAATGGAAGGGTCCGCCTTGGAACCCTCCTGAAACTCCTGCAGAGTCAACATCCCATCTGCATTCTGTTGACAAAAGGAAGACAGTTAGTCACATCATTGTTTTCAACCACGCATACTAGATATTAAGTGCTTAGTTGGTCGTGGAACATATGCAGGGAATCAGGTAGAGACATTTTTTAAATAATGAATTCAAATCTCTTTTTTCTCTCAAGAGCATTGTGTTCTTTCAAAGGTTCTTTTATCAAAGCTTTCTGAGAGCCTCAAGAGCTTCAATTTTGCGTCTTTCATGTGGCGTCCCTTCTGTGTTTCCAGTGCCTGACAAAGCTAGGACAGCTTTTCTGACAATCACTGCAAAAATTGTATTGAATCTATAGCTATGAATACTTAGTCGTAGGAAGTTTTGGGATTGGATTGTTAAACAATGACTGAAAATGATCAAAGGGTGCAATTCACTGTAAATGCAGTACATTTTCAATGTTTATTTTTAAATAGACAGCTATTTCTTCAAGTAATGGGAGTCATGGGAGAAATAAGGTAGTGGAAGACAATAAATACAAAAGAATTCACCTTATCCATCATAGCAAAGATACGGTCGACTCTTTTCTCTGGTGTGTTTTCCTCCTCAGGTAACTCCACTGTGTTCCCCTGCAAGACATGAAAAAGATATGAATTCCTGGGACACGTTATACGCCTAGCCTTTCACAGCAGGATAAGAAATAAACCTAGTCAGAAACAAATCTGTTACCCATTCATCTCTTTATGTTGAAAATAAATTGAACTACACAGTATATTTGTTTACGTATTAACTTTTTGCCAGCCAAATGAAAAAAAAAACTCTGCAATGAATATAAGCTGACTGCATGTATTAGATCGTATTGAAGGACAAAAAAAATCAATGCAAACAATTCCAGCAGTTAAAATATGGTGAATTATGTCAATTCAATAGCATTCAAGGGCAAAACACAATACTTCATCAAATCTAAAATGCAGTATTCTGCTGTTTGTAAATACAATTTTACAATAAGGTTCTATAACATTATTTTAAGTGAACAATATATTTTATTATTTTATTTATCTAAATAAATGCTTTAGTGTTGTGTGTATATATATATATATATATATATATATATATATACAGTACTGTGCAAAAAGTTTTAGGCAGGTGTGAAAAAAAAATGTAAAGTAAGAATGCTTCAAAAAAAAAACTGGGTATAGATTATATTTATCAATTAACAAAAACAAAAGTGAAGTGTGAAAAGAAAAAAAAAAAATCAAATCCATATTGGTGTGACCACCCTTTACCTTCAAAAAAGCATCAATTCTCTTCAGTACACACTGCACAAAAAAGGGGGATTTTTTTGTAATAGTATTAGTTTATGATTGATAACAATTATACCAACCAGGCTAATGATCATCATCATCAATTGTAGTAGGTTTGAAACAACAATCAAACAACTGAAAACAAAAGGAGTGTGTAGAGAAATAAAACTGGGTGAGGAACAGCCAAAAACAAAAACAAGGTGAGGAGGTTGACGAAAGTTTCCTGTCAAAGTCCATACACCATAAGCAAGACCAGCAAACACAAGACACAAGACAAAACAGACTGCATCAAGCAAGGTCTCATCCAGGCAGAAGGAAGAATTCAAGAAGAGGGTTTCCAGATGTGCTGTCCTAAGCTTTTGTGAAGAAGCACAAAGAACAGAGAAACGTTGAACGTTGAGGACAGTGGGTCGGCCCAAGAAACTTTGGGACTTACTGCAAAAGACACATCACACATTATGCCCCTTCGCCCATCGGAAGATGTCGGAAGTGCCATCGGACTCACAATTTGGGAAAAATTAGCTCACAATTGGTACAAAACACAACCCCCCGGTGTCCGGCTGTCAGAGGCGGCCCAAGTGGGTCACTTGCGGCCTTCATGGAAGCCATACCTCCCAAAAACAAGGCCGAACGACTGGCCTATTGCACACGAAACACAAAACTGGGGGGCAGGGGAAAAAGGCAGGGGCAGCTCTGGACTGAAAAGATAAAAAATTGAATATTTTGGCTGTAGGCAGAAGGCAGTTTTTTCGCCGAGGGCTGGAGAGCGGTACATGGATGCGTGAAAGCATGGCAGAGAAAGCAGTGGTGCAGTTCCTGCTTGCATTTGGGGCTGGGCTTTTTGCTGAAAATGGGTGAGGGATTTTTGCAATTTTAATGGTATCCTCAATGCTGAGAAAGTACAGGGTGATACTCCATCATGCAATACAGGAATGAGGGATCTGACAGGCAGATATTTATTTATCATGCAATGCAACAACCCCCGACAACAGCGAAAGTCCCAAAGAAATTCAAACTAGTAAGAGAAAACAAGAAAACAGTAATCCTGGAAGTGCTAAAGAAGAGTCCCAGTAAGCCCATCAACGACATCCTCAGGAACATCATGAAGAGAGAGAAGAGAGAGAGGCTGCCTAACTCTGCCAGAGAGAGATCCACAGTACAACTGTGGTTGAAGCAACCAATACCTGCCGATTCCTTCCTAAACTGTGTGCAAGTGTACCTAAAAAGAAAAGATGCTGTTTTGAAGGCAAAGGGTGAAGGCAAAGGGTAAAGGGTGGGTTGATTTTTTTTTTGATTTAGATTTTGTTTTCTTCTGTGTTTTTTGATTGAATATTGATTTTTAAATATAAACTTTTAATTTTTATAATTTTTTTTTTTTTTTTTTTTTTTTTTTTATAAAAAACTTTATTTTTTTTTGTATATATATCATACATATATTATACATATGTTATACATTCGATGTCTCATCTTCATCTGCCCTCATATGGTATAATAATGGTATAACTATAATAACTGGGATTTGTTATACAGCACAGGTGAATGGCTCTCTTTGCCAACTGAATACGATCAGAACAGCATGAAAACATCTTGTGTGATCAAAAAAGCACACAATGCTATTTAGCTTCCTGGAAGGCAGTATTTGCGAAGGTCACTACAGTCACTTTATCAATCAGATCCTCATAATCAATTTTTAGAGTTTAGGATTTACAATAAACACCATGTTGGCCTTCCAAGAAAGCACTTTCATTTACTCAATAGAAATAGAAAGTTACGGTTCAGTGAGAAGCAAATGACTCACCACCATCTGGTAAATGGCGTCCACGATGTTCAGCATCTCATCTCGGGTTATGTAGCCATCATTATCAAGATCGTAAAGTTTAAATGCCCCTGTGACAGCAATAACAAACAAGCACATTAAGAAAACTCTCACTCTCACTGTCTCTCTCTCTCTCTCTCTCGCTGCAACATCTTCAAAAGAGCTGAGAATAACATTGTAGCTTCTCATTAGAAAACTAATGTTACACTTTCTATCGTTTATTTTGACATGTTCACCTTTTCATTGGTCATGATGATAAATTAAAATGGAGTGGCAGACTTGTTCAGGATCTAGTAGTAGTGCATTCAGTGTGGGTAAGAGCTGTCTTAAAATAAGACACTGAAATGTCACTCCCTGAGACAGTCTTCTGCAGATCAACACATCTTTGGTGCAGAAACAAAAAGACATTGAGATACTGATGACATTACGAGATTTATAAAGAAATTTTGGTCTTACATCTGAGTTTTTCATCCAGCGTCCCTCTAGAAGTGACAGATAGAGCTTGTATAAACTCTGAGAACTCAATGCGTCCATCCTACGGATACACAACAGAAAGACAGCGAGAGAGCTGATAGGTGAAGTGTAAAAAGGAGTCTGAAGGACTGATAAAAGAGGTTTGATTTTATACAGCTTTGTTACAGCCTCACACCTGAGATGGAAGAGACTCTGAAGATGGCAAACAACTGCAGAGTGACACAGCAAAAAACTGCAGATAAATACGGTGTTCAGTACCATCATAAAGAAGGGTTTACATATTGGAAATGTCACTTTGACATAGTGATTCTGAAGTGTGTCTAAGTGTGATGTGATTGTAGCACACAGTCCTACTGAGAATATAGGAATATCTGAGAATACTCTACAGGGGCATCGTCAGTGCTGTCTGACTCATGCACTCATTCACACTCGCTCACACACACGCGCACACACACGCGCACACACATAACTCACACACACACATAACACACACATGTTCGTTTTGCCATCAAAGTGAGGACATTCCATAGGCGTAATGGTTTTTATACTGTACAAGCTGTACATTCTGGTATTACTATCTTTATGGGACCATTTTGTCCCCACAACATACCTGAAGAACACGTACACACATTCTGATTCTTGTGTTTAATATTCTCTATAAAGCTTCCAAATGCATTATCATTTTGCTCAGACTCAGGAACCAAAGTTCTGCAAATATGTTGAAGCTACATTGATAAAACTAAAATGGAAATACATAATGTTCCTGTCGCTGCGTAAATAGAAGTGAATGGAGTGTTTACACACTGTATTTTACTGTTCAGCCAAACAGCTCTTCAGGGAGAGATTCTAGTGGAGATAATTTTCCAACTCAGTAAAGAAGATAACAAACAAATACATTTCATATCAAAACATTTATTGGTAAATTGCAACTTTAAAAAGCCCCAGTAGGCTAATATAACAGTGCTTTCCTTTTATTGACTTTTCCTTTTTTCAGCCTCTTGTTACCTTGTTCTCGTCAAAGACGTTGAAGACAAAGGTCGCAAACTTCGTGGGGTCACCGAAGGGGAAGAATTGCTTGTAGATCTTCTGAAAGCCAGCTGCATCCAACTGACCACTGGGGCAGTCTTTAATAAAACCCTTATACCTGCCACACGGAAAGGAAAAATGAAACAGGATAGGATGAGTGAGGAGGCAGGATTGAAGAAAAAAAAGAAATTGATGCTTTCATTCTGCAAGGATACATTCAATTCATTAACAAATATTTTCGATTGTGATAGTGATAACAAATGGGGGGGAAAAAATCAGCATATGAGAATGATTTCTGAAATTGAAATTGAGCTTTGCCATTTCAGGATATATAATTTAAAAAAAACAGTTATTTTAAATTGTAATAATATTTCACAATAAAATTCTTGATCAAATAAATCCAGATGTGGTGTACACAAGAACAAAATCTAACTGACTTCTGAACACAGGTGTAAAAGAAATGTGTAAAATTGCCAATGGAAAGGGAAGGGAGGGGGAAAGGAAAATTCAAGAGGTACCAAATGCAGGTCACTTTTTTTTCTTTTTCTTTTTTTACAACCCAAAGACAAAACAGACATCTTCATCTGTATATACCCCCCTGTGAAGATTAGCAGATAACACCCAAATACACTGCTAGCAGTGTTACAGAACATGTGGTCAGGGCATTTCAAGACAAATTGAACCTCTGTCACTCCAGCCTATAATTTTCAGAAACAACACTCGAGCGCTGTTTATTTTCTGCATGCTAATTGATCCCTGAAAAATCCGAGGGCTATTATTGCCAATCGTTTCCGAGCTCGTTGCAGGGCAAAGGGTTAAATGGTTGCCCAGGAAATTGGGCACGTCAGTCTTCAAATAAAAATTAATTTCCAGGATCATCAGTTTGGATTCTGCATTTTAGACCTCATTCTAGGAATCTCTCAAAGTATTTGTGGCCTAGACTTGCTTGTTGCAAGATCTGGGAACTGATCTGAAATATTCAATACTAATACCGGTACTAGCATGTAAAATGCAAATACTTTTTTAAAACACTAACAAACAATGAAAAGACAATTGTCTGTAAATTTAAGTCATTGTACAAAATGACCCTCACAATCATTAAAATCTCCAGCATATGTTGCAGTTAAAACACTTCATTAGCTACTTGTTCATTACATCCTCAGAGGAGCTTTCAAAGAGAGATTTTTCACATTATGCTAATTTGCAGTAGCTTGATGACAAAATACTGTCACAACATATGTGCAGCACAATTTAATACGTAACCTGAGTGCTTTAAATGATCAAAAGTAAATAGCTGTTATCAAGAAATCTTTTAAATTGTGTTGCAGATGGGGATATACGCTAACATACCACTGTTATACACTCCCATTAACGTTTCAGAGCTAATAATTACATTTATTGAAGCTGTCTTGAGTACTTGACTCTGACCGGTCAACTGCAACATTCTCTTGTGAAATTTGCTGTATAATGATGACCACTAATTTGTATATTTGACTGTTGCATCTGCAAACAATCTCTTACACAGTGCTAGTATCATGTCTCTTGGATCCCTCCACACTTTCTTTCCCTTCACATGATAATAATCTAAACTCAAATCACCATTTAAAGTACAGTGATTTACTTGCTACCCACATAATAAGTGGGATGATGTGCAGTTGCAGATGGTGTGCGATGACTGACTGTGCATTATAACTTTTTTCCTGAATATTCAAATATCTACTTTAGTGAAAGTGTGTATCAATCGCACAATTTTCTGTTTCTATTTAGCGTGCTATTTATACACAGATATTATAATTGGTGTGACTATGATACGCACGTGTTTGACATGCAGATAAGACACACTTTTCACATGCATATAATACCAATTTGTTGGCGTGAATATGACACACACTTTTGGCGTACATTTATCCCCGCAACCCCAACCCACACCACTAATCCTACCCATTGCGTAACATATGCATGCAAAAGGTAATTGCAGAGTACAAATAGTAAGCGACGAACAAACGTAAACTCATGCTATAGATACGCAGTACTAGGACATCGTGTTGCAGCCTCAGATGCCCACGGACTGTTGGCTGAACTTTTGATGCACATGGCACGCTTATCTGGAAACACTTCAGGAGTTTCGAAGTCATCATCTGGTTGGGTGAATTCTACAGGATATCCGGGAGACGTGTGTGTCGCGTTCTTTAATGGTCCGCCTGGAAACATTTTTACATTTTTCATCATTTAGCAGACGCTTTTATCCAAAGCGACTTACAAGGGGAGCAATTAGGTTAGGTGCCTTGCTCAAGAGAGTGCTGTTTATTCACAATCCCCACTTTCAGTTCCTGCTGGCGTGGGAATCTGACCGGCAACCTTCAGATTACAAGCCCGACTCCCTCACCACTAGGCCACGACTACCCAAAACAAATGCCATAACGCCAAACCTCCTCCTCAAAGAAGAATGCTGTCGTGTTCACAACTGTGACAATAAGAGCTTACCAGGATCAAGTAATCGCTGTATTTTCAAAAGTATTTGAAGTTCGCGGCTGCATTGTTGCACAACATTCTTGGACGAATAATTTATTAGTTGCCTGCCGGTTTGTTATTGTAGGGACATCGAAATGACATATTCACGCACCTAAAGATGGCACGAATAAAAACGAACTCTGATTAGTTGCGTTACATGTCAGTCAAATGTCCTCTTGAGCAGCCCTTGGCCAATGAAAACCGCAAGAGAATCCAGACCTTCTGCCGTCAGCGAAACTATAGCATCTCCTATACTAGTTTTGATCAATTCACTTTGTTGCTTAAGAAACTGTACAATTGTTTAGTACTGTAAGCTGTTGTGCAGCACATCCCTGTTCCTAAACAAGGGAACAGAAAAATCGTGGACTGGAATACTCTGAAATTGCATTTGTAAGGCTTCATCTACCGATCCTCTGAGGACTCGATACAGATAGCTCAAAGGCAAGTCTACTTCTGATTATCAACAAACGTACTTCTGTATCATCAGAGAAACTGAAGAAGAAAGTGATGTGCACGTTGAGATGTGTGTGTGCATGTGTTTGTGTGCATGACTGGCAGGCATGTCTAGGCTTGCTGCTTAGTGATCTGATCAGCGCTAGACTGCGCTCCAAGGGGCTCTGCTTTCAACACTAGACAGTTGTGCATGTCTTTAACAGAGCTGTCTCCAGTGAGATGTCTGTGTATAAAGTACAGTGCAATACAACATCTGTAAGTATTAGAATTTAGACATGAAGTAAAGAGAGTGTGTCTATTGTATAAACATAAAAATACAAGGCTTTTTCAACAGCCACAGAAGATTGGCCCATCTTTGTAAATGTCATCAAAAAAGCAGAAAACTATCATTTTCCAATACTCTGTGTACTGTAGACTGGCTCTATCTGGATTGCAAGTCTCACTTCTTTGTTCCATGATTTTAGTTTTCTTTTCCTGCTCTTTAACTCTCTCTCTCTCGTCATCCTTCTCTCTTTCCCTACTGGGCACCCTGCCTAGAGTCAACCATTCCCCATCTGCCATGAGAGGCATACAGCAGCCAGGAGAAGTATAAATGCTGGCATGTGAAGTTAAGAATTTATGGAGAATTTCTGCTCTGAATAGGCACTGAATATCTATAATTATGTGGTACTTTACAACATCCCCTTCCCTGATGGCAGATATTTTCAAGATGAGTCAGACAGCATAGTAAAGAAGAGATATAAGGCCATCGTTTGCTTTCAGAAAGTGTCCCGTTTCTTTCCCACCATCTATTAATATTTTTTTTTAAATACGCTTAAAACGTAACTCCTAATTCATGGTCAATTAAGCACGAATAAGGTTAATATGTCTTTTAAAATATAAGATAAGGGATCTTTTAATGACAAGGCCTGTGGTGCGAATCCCCCAAAACAATGATATCTATGAATGAATTATTAATACACAAAATTAATGAATTAATAATTAAAAAAAAAAAAAAAAAGTCTGTCAAATCCAATCACAACACATGAATTCATATTAATCTATTAAAGCAGATACTATCTGCAGCATTTTCCATGCATGAACCACGTATGGCTGAGAAAATAATACTGTGCACTATTAGTAGTAAAGGACGAGGATGGAAAGTTACATTCTTTAAACATTTGGATAAAAATATCTTTGTTGAGATTTTAAGTGATTGATTGATTTCCTGTTTATCTCTCAGTTTAACTCATGATGAGGAAAGGTGAGAGAGGGGAATGCTTAAAGAGCACACTCACCACTGCTGAACTTCCTTCTCCGTGACTGCAAAACAAGACAGAGGACAGAAGACAGTTAGATTTTGTTCAAACTACAGAAACTAGATTAAAGTGTCTGGTGGCTGGTTTGTGCTGGGTAATGCTGGTTTTATGCCGGTCTAGCAAGTGGATCGATGTAACCACTGAGGGTTGAATTGAGAATGAAATTCCAAATCAGTTTTTGAATAAGAAATGAAGAAATTAAAAGAATGCTGAAGTAGAATTAGAATTTAAGTAGAATTTAAGGAAGTAGAATAAAATGACTTTAGATTAATAAATGTGTACAACTGCAGTAAGAAAAAGAACATTGGTTTGGCATAGCTTAATTTGAAGGTTCAAAAAGTCTTGAGGCTTGTAGGCTTTATTAATTCACAAATATGTTTCTGTTGATGTCAGCACTCAGAGTGAATTATTTAACCAGCATTTATGGCATGAGGCATGGAATGTCTATATTCTTGATTTTGGCAAACAAGATCAAATATACAAATTTTTTCAGCTTAGTTAAAATAACATACATAAAGGACGTACTTCATGAATATATAGGTACTCCTGTAGCAGAACTCTATAGGTGGCGCTGGGGAAGAGGAGGGGTAAAGGGAAGTTTTCATAATCGCACAGCAGGGGGATCGCAGGCTAGGGTATGAAATATATAGTTAAGTGGATCAGAAAGTACATCTAGTTGGCTAATGTCACGGCTTTAGGAGAACCAATCAGGTTAGAGTTTCATGACTAAATTATGTCTATACTACTGATCAAAAGTTTTGGGTAATTATTTTTTTTTTAATGTTTTTAATGTTCAGTCCTTCAAATGAGACGTTAACCTGAGGTTCTGTGTGGTCATTAAAAATCCAAGGATGTCCTTCAAACAAGAGTAGGAGTGTAATCTCGGCATCTTGGCCAAATTTGCCAATTGGCCTCTATCCATCATCATGGCCCCTTAAACATCCCCAAATAAATATTGATTGGCTTCATCACTCTGTTTCCACTCCACTAATAAGTTGGTGTGTAGTGGGCATACTGGCGCAATATGGCTACCATCACATTATCTAGGTGGATGCTACACATTGGTGGTGGTTGAGGAGATTCCCCCTTCCTTATGTGAAGCGCTTTGAGTGCAGAGAAAAAGACTACATAAATGTAACTATTATCATTAGTATTTAATAATTATTTTTATTATTTTATGCTCACCGAGGCATTTATTTGATAAAAAATACAGTAAAAATAGTAGTATTGTGAAATATTGTTAAAATTAAAATTTTCTATCTTAATATATTTATTCTTGCTGATGGCAATACTGATTTGGAATGTGACATTTCTTATTATTATCAATGTTGAAAACAGTTGTGCTGCTTAATATTTGAATGAACGTGGTCATATTTTTTTCCAGGATTCTTTAATAAACAGAAAGTTCAAAAGAAAAGCATTTGAAATCTAAATCTTTTGTAAGTATGTAAATGTCTTTAATGTCACTTTTGATCAATTGACCCTTCGCAAAGACCCGCCCCCTTTAGTTACTGTTGCTTTGTCCGACAAGCCATGCTCTCTGACGCCACACATCATGTTCTCACACAGTGAAAAATTCATCCCGGAGCAAAGAGGACACTGAGAACGAGTCGACAGACATATATAATTTTTTAAAGTTTAAACAATAAATACTGTATAGCGGCTCTTTAATGTGTCGTGACAGATCGCTGTAGCTCCTTCAAGCGGCTCGTGAACCAACCATCTCTTCATACTAGTTCATTTATAGCATCAAATAAACATGAACAGACATCAGAAGGAGCGTGAGTACACACAAGTTTTCAAGTTCAAGTTCACCAATGTTAATTTAATAACTCCCCTGACTGCTTTGTTGGACAAAATGGCAGATTCGGGGTTATGATTGTTCAGATTGCCTGTCAATCAAACTGTTTGCGAAGGGTCAATTTAATGAATCCTTGCTAAGTATTAATTTCTTTAAAGACGGACAGATCATGGAATAAGTGAATTATTGGCATTGCATTTCCAGCAGACAACCAACACCATATTGCTGCTGAGATGCTGAATGAAGACAGGAAAATGTGAAAACCTGACAGGAGAACTGCTGTAGCTGTCTCTCACAGCTTAGAGGCAGACTGCCATGTCAACACCGCTAACATCAGGACTGTCACTACACTGTCACTACATTTGACAGCCCCTGAGCCATCGCAGAGAGCTTTTTCTCAAAATTTATTCCTCATACATACGCATGAGCAGACACACACTTTTAGATCCACTGCTACAGTGAACAGACCAGTAAATGAAATGTAAAATATAGTTATACATCATATTTATTTTCTTCAGCACATTTATCAGGTGAATTTAGAAGGCGGTCAAACATTGTTGCATTCCATCTGTACTGTTTTGTACACACACATGCTAGACAGATGTGTTTGGCCTTTGCATCTCGCTGTATCTAAAGCAACTTACGTCATAAGCAGAGTTCTTATGTTTAAATCTTTGAACAATGTGTCTCTGATGCCCCAGTGAGATGACACATTAGCGGATGATGCAACACTTTTGCATTTACTGACCTGATATAATCTCAATATGCCATTGACTCAGATGGTCATTACAGTTTGTGTTAATCCACCGTTTACATCTTAATACTCTTGAGTACTGTGTGCAACTGTCTACACACACACACGCACACACGCACACACACACACACACACACACACACACAGAAAACTCTTTGTCTGGGGCAGGAATGAAGTCATTACCAAGGTCAGTCATGTGCATCCATGTAGAGCGAAAGGTAGAGAGGAGAAAAAAGGAATTCGGAAAAATAATAAATTGTTTGAAGATTTTTGACAAAAAGATGTCTGGACAGGGAGACGAGAGGGCAGAGGGCACTTAGTAACACAGGTGTGTCTCAGCACTCATACATGATTCCATCCAATACATATTTCTCCATCTGCTACAACAAAGAACAAAGAGAGAAAAAACAACAACAAGAGAAACATCCTTCATCAAAAACGGAATTAATAAGAAACTCAATAAAAGATATTGTGCAACCTCACGCAGCATAATAACCCAGCCCATAACAAAACATCTCATCTAATCTACCCGTCATGCTGAAGGGCATTTCTACTTATTCTACAACGCCAGTTCTCCTCACTCTCTGCTATCGTGGGCCGTGGTAGCAAATTAAGACTAGCAAAAGAGCAAGACAAGAACAAAAGACAGAGACGGGCAAAGAATAATGAACAATCTGGTGCCTTGGGAGCCAATGCTCTGTCAGAGCCATTTAAATGTCTCATTTATGTACTGACTCTGAGCTGGATTTCGTTCATATATACTTCCATAATATCCATAATAAACGAATCCGTATACATGTTAAAAAAACACCAGCCCCAGTTCTGAACATAAACTGTATCAATCTGCTAACTACATGGACCATATTTTTGTTTTTTGCTTCCTGATATTTCCTTTTCATTTAATATTCTGCTGTTCAAAAGTTTGGGGTCAAAGAAATTAATTCTTTCTCAGCAACGATGCACTGATTTAAGCAAAAGTTACAGTACTTTTATAACTATTTCAAATAAATGTTTTTCAGCAATGCTGCTGAAAATTCAGCTTTACCAAGACGTGAATAAATAAAATTTTAAAAACATATTGAAATAGAAAACAGTTATTTTAAATTTCAATATTATTTCACAATATTACTCTCTTACTGTATTTTTTATCAAATAAACACATGCCTTGGTGAGCATAAGAGAATTCTTTGAAAAACAAAACAAAACAAAACAAAAAATCCATTGTAACCCAGCAACTACTGGATTCAATCCATTCATAGGCATTCATTTTGTTTGTTCATTTGATGTCTTGCTCCCATCTGCTCTTAGTAAATGATTATTTTATTTCAAGAGATTGTGAGTGAGTTACCAATTACCACAGCCTTCTCCCTATTTAGTTTAGTTTTGCATCGGGAAGATTGAGCTTTCATCGATTTTCAACGTTTGACCTCCTGCGCATACGTCATTATGCGACAGGAAGCTCGCAACGAAGACTGTCGTGAATTCGCCCAGGACTGTTTTCAGAGGCTGTGGATTTTAGGTAATACTGCTGTAAATAGTGTTCAGTTTCTTGCATAGACCTATTATTTTACTTCTTAAGACCTCAATGTATCATCAGGAGCTTCAGGTATTCACTTAGTTTTGCCTGTATACACTTTTTTTAAAAATCTCAAAGTGACGGCACCCACTGACTTATACGAGGACCACGGTTTCAACTAAAAATCTTCTTTACTGTTCTACTGAAGAAGAATAAAATGACCTACTTTGATGGCCTAAGGGTGAGTAAATTAACAGAAAATTTTAATTTTGGGGTACACTATCAGTCATAATCTAATTTAGATATCAGTGCCATTGAGCTTGCATACAATAGTCCCAAAGTTTGTGACTAAAGTGAGCAAAATGAATAAATCATCCGTTCGTCCATTAATAAAAAAAAAAAACACCTCTTGAAAGTTCAGTGAATTGCTGATTATGTGAATCAGAGGACATCCCCAACCAGGCTGCCTGTGTGGGCCACATTCTGTGAAGCAGACTCTCGGTAAATCTCCCTCCACTGCTGTATTGCCTCTTCTGGGCCACCCACTGTGATATTTGATGAAGCCTATTTGTGGACATAAACTCAATGTGAAGGCCGGGAAGGAGACTGAGCGGTTGCCATCACCACTGCCGGGCTATCCTGTCCGTCTCTTTCTGGATCTTCAGATGCCTTCTCTTGACGCACAAATATACACACATACATACATGTGTACACACTCAGCGTACAGAGGGCGCAGCACGGGCTCGTCAACACAAATGTTTGGCATAACAATTTGGTGCTATTTTTGCTGTGATTTGCTTATAGAAAAGTAGAAATACACAAATCACTGTGCAATTTTTCATTTCTGACATGATTTTCAAGGAAGCCGAACATTATTTCCATCATTTCAAACAGCAGTACAGATTATTGTATTCTCTTTCATATTAAACAACACCAAATAAAAGAGAGACAGTAGGCTGTTGTATTTTTCTTCTTCTATTTACTGTTACTTTGTAAAATAGTCCATTCATAAGTGCCAACAGCAGCAGCTCTGGCATGAAAAAAAAACTGAAATCCTATTAGTTGGTCAGTTTTCTTCACAGTTCGATGGGAAAGCGATTAGAACCCTGATGGCTTGCAAATGTTTGTGTTGTTTTTTGTTTTTTTAACAGGTTTTACATGCAAATTAAAATGTTTACTGCCCAATTTTCACACTAAATAATTGTCTTGGTCTGAAAAGGCCTCATTGCTATAAAAATGTAAGGACAACGTGCACCCTATCTGTGGCAAGAACTCTGAATGAATCTGTGGTTCATAGAAGTCAGTTACTGTAGTCCAATGGAAACAATGCTTGATCATTTGCAGAGCAGGTGGAAATAATCTGAAGTCTAGCAAGGAGGGAAAATCTATCATCCTGTTCTACTTATGGGAGCAGTGGAAGGCGTTCTAGCACTCTTTAAATGGAACAATGGATACAGGCTAGTTCATCGTCATGGTGACCATATAAAATGAATGAGAGAAAAATGAAGAAAAGAGTGTGTTTGAATTAATCTGAGTAAAACATTGTGATATTACAGAGAGCTTGCTGATATATATATATAACAGGCAGCTGTTTTTCCACTACTATACATGAATCAATCAAGAGAACCAAAAGGAGATAGGTGATGTGAAACCAGTAGTCATGACACAAAGATAGAGAGGTGATTTGAACAGAGAGTGTAGACACTCGGCAAAGAGAACAAGAAGAGACAAGCTGCAACCAGGCTGAAAGAGAAAAGACGAGAGAGGACTGGAGTGGAGAAAAACTGAAAGAGAATGAGAGAAGAGAGAGAGGATACTAGACTAATGGTTGATTACGGCTTGCTTGTTTGTTTTTGTGCGTGTACATAAAGCTGTTACTGCAATGCAAATATTTAAATGCTTCTTGTACTCTTAATATTTTATGTACATATAATGTTATATGTAAAATTACTGCTATTTGTAAGTACTGTTGTTTTTTGTAATGATTGCAAAGCAAAGAACTTTATCTCTGCCTTAAACTCACGATGTAGTGGGTTTTCTTTAGTGTTGTGAAGTAAATGCAAGTGAACAGATTATCTAAAAAGAAAAACGAAGGGCAGGTACTTGGTTCTATCCATTGGTTTTTGATTAGATGGAGGCAGATCTGAATGTGAGGTTGCAGTTGATTGTAATATGAGCAGTGTTTAAGCTGCATGACGTTTAATAAAAATAAAAAATAAATAAATAAATAAACATATGTACGGACTAATCCTTCACAATAAAATCAATGACATGCATTTAGAAAATAGATCCAATTCATGCTGACTTAAACCTAACAGTTTTCTCCTTGTTATCTTCTATCAAATGTAAAAAAAATAATACAACTTTTCTTCTCTGCTGACATCACTTTGCAATTCAGGCTACTGTATAATATTTACTGACTTTGATTATAGGTCATCCTGTTCAGTGGCTCATTATAGAAGGCTGGCTGAAGCACAGAGGGGGAGCTGCCAGTGAACACTGAGAAACTGGGAAGAAACCACAAAGACACATGTAACTCCAGCAAAATTCTTCCTCGGCACACTTTAAATTCTGTGATGTGATATTAGGGTGACGTCCGTAAAATCTAATTCTTTAGTGTAAAACATTCATAGAGATTTTTCAAAATTTCGATATCAGGTGAGAGACAGTAAATTGGTGTGACTACACTAGCCCACAGCTTGAAAAGAAGAAATAGGGTTGAAATGGATCTGTTAGACAAGGGTACTTTTAAACATTCTCTCTTAGTAAAAAAAACCTAACCAACGTCAAAGAAATGATGTTGAAAAAAAACCATCTTCAGGTCACTAGTACATTTCTGAAAAGTGACTGACTTGAGGCTTTGATGTTTGCCTTCTATTGCAGGCATGGTCTCATTGAAAGCTTGATAGATTTGTGAATGCTCCCACACTGATCTAGCCCTGCAGCGAAGGAGGAGGAAATTATTTCCTGACAGCCCTGCTTTACCCCCTACTGCGCACAAAACCGACCTCTGAAGATTCTCATTAAACATGGTTCACTACTGCTGGGAATGTGCTTAAATTCCAATCAAGTTTAAAGGAGAACATGGTAGAAGGTTAACCAAGTTACCTACTTAGAGCAAGTGACTCTCTGACAATGTCCCAGGGAAGTGAAAATGTTAAATGGTAGGCCTAGAGAGTCCTTCATTTCTTTAACACCACAGTTTTATACTAAATGCTGATAATGACATAACTGTATTGCATGTGCATAACATGCATACTTTATCAACTTAGGTCCTTAAAGGGATACTTTCTGTCATCATCTACTCACCATCATGTTGTCCTAAATTGGTATGATTTTCGCTCTTCTGCTGAATGCAAAAGAAGATATTTTGTTGGTAACCAAACATTTTTATATAATAAATAAATCTTTAATGTTCCACATAAGCACATGTGGAATGACATGTGAGTAATTTATAATAAATTATGGTATTTTGATTGAACTATCCCTTTAAGCTAAGTAAATTAAGAAGAGATATGGACAACAACATATGAGGACACTATTGGGAATCAAAAAATACACATATATAAATATATCTCCTGCTCTTTCCAGCAACAATGCGAAGCATGCATCTATGAAATTTAAATTCTTTGTATTGAGCCACGAGGTCAATCTGTGACATTTAGATTCTCTACTGGTCAAATGTATTTTGCTCTACGTGAACTCTTAGGTCAGACTTTACCAAACTTGATCTTTTGTACAAGAAAAAAAAAACCCTCTTCATTGACTTCCATTCTGAAACATTTAAGTTCAAGAATGGCTGAATTTAAAGAACAAAAACCTCAAAGCTGAAGGTTTGCAAGAAATTGGAGTAGATGGTATAACATTTCGAAATGTATTTATTATTTGTGACTTATTTATTAAAATCATAAGACCTAGAGCACAACATAATATCCTGTTCATTATGAATTCTGAGAAGAAAAAAAAACGCACTCAATAGTGTGACCACAGCTAAACAAAACCTCTTTGCGTGTGCTTGCGTTTCCACTCTCGTATATGTGTATGAATGCAAATGAATTGAACACAAGGTCTAGTGTGACTGACTTTACACTAAAACAAAACAAAAACAGTTGTTGGTAATCCAGTCATGTAGACATAGTTTTGCCGTAATTGTCATCGCTGTTGTACCATCCCCTCTAAAATGTGCTTCACCTATTTTGCACTGATTAATATGCAGCATTAGTGAGGTCTCAAAGCCTCATCTCAGTAATCTAAATCAAGTCAAAGCCAGTTGATGAGATAATGACAATGCTAATATGTTTTCTCCACCTGAGGGATGGATTGATGCAACACAATTTTCAGTTAGCCCACACCTTATTGACTCGACGTGAGAGTTGCTGCCAGCTGTTCATGTAGGCACCTTATCTTCTCACAACAGAGATGCAAGCCAGTCAAAACAAGCTTAATGATTATATGATTAGTGACAGAGGAAAATCAATGACCCCAGAGACGAAATTATGATCCCATTCGATTTATAGGGACATGAACATAATCGCTCATAAGCAGGCAGGTAGGACAGTACGTACACGCACACGCACACACACACACACACACATAAACAAACAATCAATAGTGCAGTATCACAATACAGCTTAGTCATGTTAAGCTTATACTTCAGCCAAATGCAACTTCATCAGATCCACCAATAAGGTTTTAAAGTAAATACAAAAACAGACCTGCTTCCACTCAAATTCAGAGAAGGAAAAAAGGCAGAGTAAAAAAGCATAAATAGCATGCAATTAACCAGCACAAAATAGCACTAGACGTGGAAGAAAGGACTAAATAGCGGTACTCACAGTAGGTCTTTCTGCACAGTTCTTCCACTACCTCAGGCTTTAGTTTGCTGTTGGATTTGCCCATCTCTCCAGCTGGCCGCAACGGTTTATCCCCACTCCCCAAATCACTCCCCCCAATCCCACCTTCCACTTACATTTAGAGAAAGAGAGAAAGAAAGAAGGAGAAAGAGAGAGAAAGGGGGAAGCACTAGAGATGCACAAGTCCTTTTGATTCGTGCCTTTCCTCCTGACCGCAGCAGTGTAGAAAAAAAAAGAGGAGGAAGGACAAGTAATTGAGAGAAGCAAATTACACAGAAGCAATGTGATTACAGCATGCAGTGCCTAGAGTTGTCTCTCCTCACTCGGAGGGAATGAGCGAGCGAGAGAGAGAGAGAAACAGAGAGAGCTTTAATCTGTGAACCGGTGTCCCTCCTCCCCTTTCTTCCACCTCCTCCAGTCCTCTGGTCAGGGTCTGCGGTTCTCTTGTGGAATCAGGGGCTCTGGGCAGTGCTCGAGCCCTGGAGAGGCACTCTTCAGTTGGGCACTCGCTGCTGTCTGGCTTGGTCCACTGGAAGAGAAATCGATTCACAGACTGAGTCAGACATGCAGACGCATTTGTTGGCTCTCTCTCATTGTGTGTGTGTGTGTGTGTGTGTGTGTGTGTGTGTGAGTAGGAGGGTGCGGGCGTGTGTTGTCACCACGCTATGTGTTGATGCTGTTGTCCTTGACAACAGAAGACACTCCCCCAGTGCTCTCGGTCCAACTGCATGTAAATATCCTTGTTCCCCTAAATATATGCCTGACAAAGACTTTCTGTTTGTTTCATATTACATGCATCATTTATATTTAACTGATAAATATAATAAATACATAGTAATTTGTTTATGTTAAAATTGTGTAATCCAAATGGATGGAAATTTCAGTAAAAACTAAATTATATACATCTATACGGTAAATAGAGCACATTTATTAGCATAAAACTTATATCTTGATATAATTTGGTTGTAAAACATTTAAATATAATTCTATAAACGGAAAAAATATTAACAAATGTATTCAATTACATATAAATACATATAAAATAGCACTTTCAAATTTTGTATATAACACAAAGGCAAAGGCTAAAACTTCTAAGGATTGAAAATAAATTGATATTCATGTACATTCATAAGAATAATCTCAAAATAGGATTACAGTTGAGATTATAGTGCAGCTGCAGAGTAAAGGCTCATACTCTGTCATATTCTGACGAAGCCGTGGCTATAATCTGTTGGCCCAGTTTAAGTCCAGGCCAATTCACTCCTCGGGGGAGGTTTAGTTTGTGCAGTGCTGTTGAAGCGTCAGAAAGAGAGAAAAGCAAATGTTTGATTTTTGCTTCTAAATGAAGAAGGCAGAAACAGGGGACGAGGATGCTGAGTCAGCTTCATGCTGCTCCATAAACACCCAGCGGCCTTTGCCAGCAGCATCACCTGCTAGAACGTGTCCTGTACTAGAAATTTGTACCATTTAGTTGAATAACTAGCTTGTAAATTTTAAAAGTATGTTGTAGACAATTCAATTTGTATTTGACAAAGACATTTTCAACAATGGTGATTGGTTATTGTTACTTTTGTTATTAAGAATAAAACTAACAAAAAATACCAGGGGAATGTATGATAGTTAGTAACACAACATATCTGTTGAGCATGGTTGTTTCATTGTACATTAGATTATCATATAAATACCATGAGATATGAATATGGTAATCAACATAGTGCCACTAGTACCTTTTGTAAAAGCATCTAAAACAATACAACAACACTTAAAACTGTATTATATCTATCTCTATAACTGCCCCTATTTCAGATCAGACCTCCATATAGTAAATACACTTATACTGTTTAGAGGAACAATGCTCTGGTCTCTGTGACATATTGTGATTAATTTAGTTCCAGCAGAGCATGAATAGCAAAGTTCTAAAACAGGACCTTTCTGGGGGAAAAAAAAAACACAAAAAATTGGAAGGCAGAAAAAGGCGTATAAACAGCAAAAAGGGGAGAGAAGGAATCGATATACAGATTGGGGTATTGCACAGGAGAACAGACTGGAAAGTAGCCAGATGTTTGAAAGACACTTTTAAGTAGCCTATTTTATAAACGTCAGGTAGAAAAAAGAACATTTTTATCTCATTATAAAATGACATGTTGTGCCAAGCATTTAGCTTGGCAAGCACCACTTTTTAATATGATGTATGCTATATTTGGTAACATTTATACAATCTGCTGTTGTATCTCAAAAGAGACCTTTATATTGATGTTAGATGCTTTCCTTTTAACGAAAGGTTATGAGAGCCTTTTTCTAGTGAAGTTTTCCTGGCCCAGAATACAATGGCTCAGTGGAGTATAATTCAGTCAAAGTGTCTGCACTCGGCACACTGAAAATGTTTCTCTCTCAAAAAATGAGACCACAGGCCACTAAGCTATATTAACATTGTTAAAAGTTACTTAGGACTCTTTTCTTCTTAGTCCTTGTACAGATTTCAATACAAACACCCAGATAATATAGCCTACATGAGGCAGGTGTTTCCTCAAAGATGATATTTAGTGAACTCGCCACTTCTCAGACTTTGCGACTGTGATTTTGCCAGTATGTTTTTAACAGTTTAATAAACAGGAAATGAATTATGAGTAACATTTTAAACACACCAACGAAAATATTTCCAAACAAAGCCTCAGCAGAACAAACCACCGCGCCTCTCTAAGCGACACACGGTAGTGGTGTAACGTTATGAACGAATGTTGCTGAACGAATCGCTTGAGTGAATGATTCAATGAATCATCTACAAAGTACAGCGCAGTTGTTGCTATCATAAATTAATCAATGTTTATAAGCCATCTGTTGATTGAACGAATAAATGACTCATTTCACTGATGGTTCCTTTGCGCCACTGGGGCTGCATAACGATTTAGCCTAAAAAGAAAGAATCGCTGATGAACGCTGCTCAGCCAATCGAAATCCAGGTCTGGAAGGAACCGTTGAATATGATATTTACAATTTAATCTAACAATGTAAATAAGATAAAGTTTCATAAGTATTTTTTTTTAAATTATATTTACAATTTAAATGTTCCTTTTAATATTTCCTTATTTAGCAGACGCTTTTATCCAAAGCGACTTACAAGGGGAGCAATTAGGGGTTAGATGTCTTGCTCAAGGGCACCTTAGTCATGGTATTGAAGGTGGAGAGAGTGCTGTTCATTCACAATACCCACTTTCAATTCTTGCCGGCGTGGGAATCGAACCGGCAACCTTCTGATTACAACGACTCGACTACCGCAAGAACTAGATGTTCCACTACTTTAAAAGAACTAGATGTTCCATTTTGACAATGAAAATGTCAGAGTCAAAACTCTAAATATGAAAAGGCATTCCTTTTCATTTAGCAAATGGAAAAAGGAAAGAATGTTCATCACTCAGGATCCTAGACATTAAATTTTAAACAACCCTAAAACCAGTCTTTTTATGCTATTGCATGGACAGCTTTAGCCAGACAACTAACCTTTAACCCATTCACCCTGGGCACAGACTAATATTGTCAACTGCTATCTAATCCTGCCTCCAGTCACTCTTTTATGCGAGCTGCTATCACCACCATAAAGCTGGATAAACTCTGACCTCCTCGTGGTAAGGTAAACCCTGTGCAGTTAGCCTTTTAAGATGATAAACACAGCATCAAACTGAGTAATTTTGCTTTAAATAACAATATATTAAAATAATTTTAAATAAGTGGTGTTAAGACAAACCTTTAATTAAACCAGATAAGAATAAAACACATTGCAGTATATATCATCGTCTTTTGTGTAAGCATAATGAACAGTTTAAGCAAATAATTACTAAAACTTCCTTATCACCACATAATCTGGTTATAAATAGACCATCCAACGGACATAATATTCTCTAATCAAGACGGACACAAAAAAAAAAAAAACAGATGAATATGAAGTAATCAAGTAGAACAGAATTCTTCACAGTTCTTCTGGTAATTGATTATTACCGAGTCCAAACAAGGAATGAAATTTGCAAAAACAAATTCATCCAATTCATGTCAGCGTTTTGTGCCTCAATGCATCTCTTCCCAACTGCATTACTGAAGCTTGCATCTGTCCTCTATTGTTATTAAGGGATAATGGATAGAAAATTAAATTAATTTGAAACATTTTTCTCACGCTTTATTTTCCAAGCAGACACAAGGGGAATAGAATTAGCATTTGCAATTCTCCCATCCTCAGCAGCCAAAGCTTTTCATTAGTCTCTCTCTGACATTTTGTCAATATCAGATGCTCTTAATGGCACTTGAGAAGAAGTGAGCACAGCACTCGAGACTTGTGAATTAATTATAAGCGAGCCATTTGCTTCAGTGCTGTGAAATGTTTACTGTTAGTTTCTGGTAAACATGAAGAGGTCTGGAAAATTGTCCTTCGATATGTTTAAAAACAATCTTCATTTGAATAAAGTCATTTTCAAAAATGCTGACGAGGGTTGATTTCAGATTTCTTTAACATATAGATTGACATACAATTTCTCTCACACACACACATTATAAAAGACAAATGCAAATTAAACCATTGCACAATTTAATACTGAAACACAATTTCATAAAGCTTGCTCAAAGATATCTGAAAATAAGCAAAATATTAAACATCAAAATAAAATCCTCCATTGTATAACTAATAAACAAATTACAAGATCCCTGAAATCATTTTAATCCACATTTGAAACACGTTTCTGGACATCCTGGAGCCCATCATCATTCATACTAATAACCCACAAATACTGAGAAAATACAAAGCAGCTGTCATCAAATCCTGACTTGAGCTTGACATTTAATACTTTGTAACATTAATCTGGGTTACGTATGTTTTTAAGGGCCTGCATATTTACATAAAAATGATTCATTCTGAGAACTCAGAGCAGGAAATAATCATATAAATAATAGCTGCAAGAGACGTCACTGGCAAAGTTTTCTACAGATATCCAGTGACCTCACATACGACGCTTTCACTCGACTGGAGAGTACCTGTTAAAGTGCCACAGCGTGTGTAAGATCAAGCAATGCGTAGGAAGGTCATAAATAAATAAATAAACAACCGAAAAAATAAATAAGAAAAGCTCACACACAATCATCAAGGTAAAATTAATATAAAGCACAGCACCTAGCATTTCAATTAAAACTACAGTGGCTAAAGGAATCATGGAGCTGCGTACTGTGAATTCTCCATAATGTCTGTGCAACATTTACAGAGACACATATGTGAATATGAAACATGGTGTCTTCACATGTGATCATGAGAGAAGGTCCACAGGGAATTCTGCACATAAAGCTGTTAAGCTCTTCAAGAATGTCCCACATGTCAGTAGCTGGCCACAAAGTCCAGAGGCACACAGAACCGACAGAGATTAGTATCTCCCATCATGCCATGCTCTCCCTCTCCTCTGATGGTCTGTTTGACAGTTTCTTCACCTTCTTAACGCCCTCTCCCATGGCTGTTGAGGTAGTTACCCTGAAATGAAAGAAAAGCTCATCATTAACAACAAAAACAAGCTCTATTGTGCAGCATTATGCATTCTGAAACACATCAACAGGGATGATTTGTGATTTGCAGGTATCATTTGAAGCCAAACGCTCTTAAGTACCACAAAACATTCAAGGGCTAAAAACGTTTCTACAACAGATTTGGTTTTGTGCTTCTTGTGAATATCAGTGTGGACAGAATGTGGATCGGTAATGGTGTTCGGAAATGGCTAACTAAAAACAGGTCCTCAAATATTTTCAGACTGTCCCAATTTTCTGAGGAAAGCCCTTCAGCGATCTACAACTGATGTTTAATTCATAAAAGTCAGTTTCTTAAAAGAACCATTATCTTAATCGTTCTGTTCTCTAAGAATATTGTAACAATTTTCAAAACAAGTGTGTATTTAAAATGAGCATTTACATTTTGGCATGAAATACAAGTTTACTGTTTATCTGAATCTTCTCCCCGTGAGCCACAAATGTTTGAATAACCTAAACCAAGATTGCATTTGCATTCATCCTTTTCTTATTTTCCACAAACAGTGCCTTATTTATATAATAAGCATTTCAGATAAAATGTGACCACGAGTTCACTGGATAAGCATTCTGTAATAGATGCGAACGTGGACAGAATGTTCAGAACAAAAACTGAGACCAAGTGAGAGCAACACACGCATAAACTCTCGTGTTTTCATACTCTGCCCTTCTGTTCCTAATAATTATTTGAGCACAGATTGGACTGCATATGGCCACATTAGTACCAGCAAACTGTTCATGGCTCAGATGCACCACACATCTACTGTCGTTGAAGCAACAAGATTTATCTATGAGGTCCATTTTCATCCATTTAAAAGTATATTATTGGTGGAGAAAACATGAGCACAATGTCAAATTTGGTGCAAACATGTCACTGAGTGTCAGACTACTAAGACACAAAGCTCAAAATGAGGGCAGTGAGAAATGGGGGGAAAAAACAGTGCAGCTTCATTCTATGGCACTGAGTGTAACAATGTGACTTTGATTCAAAGAAGAAAAAAACCTAGTTTATACCATATTAGTAATTCAAGCTGATTTTATATAATACTTTACAAAAGAGGGCAACTGTTACCATCCACATTTTCAGTGTCATTAACAAATCCAACCAGCTCCAAGATGAATCACAACATTCAAATTTACAAAGTCTACATCTTTTATGAAGCAAAAAACTACAATAGCATGAAGCATAGGTCATAAAAGGAAAAAAAATTATACTGATTTGACTGTCACTTTTTTTTCACATTTTAAAATGTATTTTAAATCTATTGCAAAATATTCATATTCACTACAGTAAAGGTTTTTTTTTCCCAAAAGTGCCAGTAAAGACTACACAAGATTTCTATCAAAAATTTGGCTCTGTTGAACATTCTATACAAAGAATCCTGAAAAATAAATGTATCAAAGTTTCAACAAATATATCAAGTAGGTGGGCGATCCATTCAGGATTCTTGGGTACTGTAGTTCTTCGCCTGGAATTTGGCTATTAAAAAAAAAATTGAAATAACCATGACAGAAGCAATATTTATTTTTTCAATGATGAAAATGAATGGAAAGTTATGTTCCTAACCCATCTGTTGCATTCTGTTAAAAAGTGCCTGAGATGATAATAATAATAATAAGAGCACACAGGGCAGTTTGAACCTAAACTCTGAATGCGCATGAGAGCAATGCTCCCTATTTTTGTGGTTACCGCCATCCATCTTTTCGGTGTTCTTTGCTAGACTCAATGAGGACAGCTGAATCAGGCCGCACCCTAAATCACCCAAAAAAAGTTTGGGGAAAATAGGCCACACAAAAGAAGAAGGGAAAAAAAAAAAAAAAAACGCACTCTGCCTATTCAGCTTAGGAGGAAGACAAGCAAGAGTTAGGCACAATGTCCTGTGTATGGCAGGTGAGAGATATCCTGTGGGGAGAGAGAAGGAGAAGAAGAAGATGGGGGAAAGTGCAAGCAAGGAACAAGGACATATAGAGTCACAGGGCTATTTTGAGAAGAGCCCGTGTGGGGGGGGGGGGGGGGGGGGTGGACAGAGCACACGCCGCCTCAGGGGATGCTGAATGCGGGGTGAATGGGAGATGGGGACTTGAGGGAAGGAGGGGAGGCTGGGGGTTGTCATGGAACAGAACAAGACTTGGACATCAGGGAGTGGAGAGAAATGCAATCCACCGAGACCTTACCGAGAAAATCAGGAGGATGGAGAAAAAACAAAAGAAAGGAGAAAAGCCTATAGAGATGAAGCAAGAGAAAGACACTAAAACACAAAGAATCATCTGAAGCCGTTTGGAGTAAGTAACTGACACGGCTTTAAAATAAGCAGGAAATTACCAGCATGGATGGGAGTGTGCGTAAATAAACAGGGCATGACAGGTGCTCTCAGCTAGGGCATGTCATGAGGATGGCTACCAGGTCCTCCAATCAGAAGGAACCCCTTTGGGTTTCCTTCTAGAGGCATGACAGGTGGATGGATCATTGTAAGCCTGTCTGTGTGACCAGGTTGCAGCTGGTAATGGAGCACAACAGGGTCACGGTATGCAGAGGTGCGTGCACACATGCTTTTATAATTGTAAAAAGTAAAAATGAGAGTAATAAGCTTTTAAAGGGATAGCTCGCCCAAAACAATTGATGGGCCCCCATTGACTTCCATTGTATGGGGGGAAAAAAATGAAGAAATTCTTACAGGTTTAGAACAACGTGAGTGAGTAAATGATGACAATTTTCATTTTTGGGTGAGCTATCCCTTTAAATTGAGAGCCTCGTATCATCTCTTGTGTGTGGTTATGGACATCTGACATCACTGGCTCTCTGTGCTTTGAGTGAGTCACACCATCTTGAGGAATCAAATTGCCCTTGATCTTTTGAAATAAAAGAATGACGCACTATGAAAATATGTCAAGGTACAGACACAATGAACAATTCACCCTCTCTTTCATGATCAGTGTTGAGTAAGTTACTCTAAAAAATGAATTAGTAGCAACTAATTACATCTTTAACAGTGTAATTAGATTATTGTACTAATTACTCTTTAAAAAATATTGCATTACTTATTACTCTCCAAATCTCATATCAGCCACGACCAGTTGAACAATACAAGTTTAGACATGAAACAGGTCTTTTAATTATTTTGAATAAATAATATAGAATTGTATAAATTATTCTCGAACTGACCAAAGTATTTAAAGGGAAAAGGTTACATTATAAACATTCATTTTAACATTAGACAACGATTTAATATACATAGAAAGTTAAATCCACTATTGCTTTATATAGAATTGTTCTATAGTCTATAAAGTATTTAATGCAATTACACCAGAAGTAACTAATTAACTTACAGAAAAATTAAAAGTAATCCCTTGCTTTAATTTTTTCAAGGGAAAGGTACTTAATTAACAGTAATTGATTAATTAGTAATGCATTACACCCAGCACTGTTTGATATCCACTTTGTTTTTAAACGCAGAAGTAAGCTATTTCCTGTGATTGTGCAAGACTTATGATTTATTAGTCTATATGTAAATCAATAGAATAACAAAATGCAGTGCACAATAAAACTGTTTGCGCTGCAGTGTGTATGATTAAGATAATAATCATATATTATGATTTAAAAAAAAAACAGTTTGCAACATAAAGCAGCAGAACAGACTTCATTTGTACAAATGAATGGAAGCAGCCGACAACATAATCCTTGCATATTCAAGAACATTGGCATTGGTGGACATGCACCAGTAGATATGTATTTAAGTATGATTTCTTACACATCATCCATCTCCATGTCTTCCTCCTCCACAGACAGCAGTAGGTAGGGGTTGTAGGAGGCCGGTCGGAACTTGTGTCCAGTTAAGAAGAAGAATGTCAAAGTGGCCAGCTCATCCAGCAGCTATGAATAAGGAATGCAACAAAACTTCAAATGGTTATTTCATAGAATCGTGGCAACAGACGTGAAACTTAGTCAGTGAAGTCAGCTCAGAACAAGTGCACTACATCCAAAAAAAGGTCACTGGATAGTGAGTGACCTTGAATATGTAGGGTGACCACCTGAAATTGGGAGATTTGTCCTGCAATACATAAGCAGTGTCCCACATTTCAATTATGTGTATATATTTTTTCTTCCCTGAAATTACAATCCCACTATGAGACAAGGAGGGCTGGGCGAGAGCCGTTAGGAAACGGCGCCAAGGTTAGTAAATGTGGGAAGAAGGAGGCGGACTTATTCTAGACAGGTACTGGACAACATGCCAAAACAAGTTCTGGTAAAACATATTTATTGTTTGCATAGTCTAATAAAGGAAAATAAACAAGCCGCTACTTAAGGAAACATTTTATGTGATATTTTTTACCTTCTACTAGCCTGTTTTTCAGTTTGTTATACATTATACTCAATAGGTCATGTAGAGTAAAATCACGTGAACCTGTGCAAATTGAGTGCCAGTCACAATAAACAAAGCTTATTTGTTGTTTTAAAACATTATCATCTAACATGAAGGCAAATAGGGTTCCCAACTAATGTAAATCATTATTTACATAGTATAATAAGTGGTAAATTTATCGCATTGTAATGCAAAAATCACATCTACTGTCCTGCAACAGAGCAATAACCAGGTGGTGGTCACCCGGTGTAAATGGATAAATAAAACAGTCAAATAGGTGACCTCTCATGGCATCTTAAAATTGGTCTACTGCAGTCAAACCACACAAAAAATTAACAAAACAAAAGCCTCTATGTGCTGTATGTTACCTTGGTGATGCTGAAGAATGACTTCAGTGTCCATTAACCAAACTAGCTTTAATGTAAAACTAAATATTGCTAAAATATTACACACATGAATGTCTGTGTGAATGAATCGATAGGGAAATTTGTTTAATGTGAACAAGCCTTTACTATACTTTTACTATACTGAAGTTTGATGGCAGCTTCTTCAAACTTACAAAACTAATTCAACAGCTAGCACTCACCTGGTAGAGCCACTTCCACTGGAAAGGGACAATGACCTTGATAAGACTGGCAATGATGCGGGTGAAATAAATATAGCATACAATCTGTGACAGAATGAGAGAGTGAGAAGAGATTAAAAAGAGAGGAGAGATACACTTATCTGAAACATTAGAGAATTGTGTTTTTTAGAACAAAGTTATGACAAAAAAAAAAAATGTATTTAAGCTTTTGGAATATTTAAGTCACTAATCAAAATGAAATGTGACAATGATCATGTGAACTCCTCACGGTCAGTTGTTCTTTCCATTGAAGCACTGTACAAAACACTACAGAAAATCATGTAACTTTACAATAATACATGTAAGATGTATTTTCTATCTTTACAAATTAAAGAATTTAATTAGAAAAATGCACAATAGAGGGCTTTTGGCTCAGACTTTTGGACATAGACAAAGCTGGAGACATAAATTTAAGGACAAATCCAGACAAAGGTAAAAAAAAAAAAAAAAAGCAATGTATAAAAACAGTGAACGAAATGTATTCATGCACAGACCTTCAAGAATAAATGCAATTAAAGAGAGAGACTGTTAAAATCAAGCAAAAGTATTAAGTCTAATAAGTCTCAAGCCATAAAAGATCACACAAGTGAGGACCAGACACTTGTTCTTTTAAAAGCCCTGTGTCTGAATCCAGAATGACAGCGAGAATACATACCATCACATAGTAGTGCCTAAAAAGTTTCAGTTGAGCCAGATTGATGGCAGCTACAAAGGGAAAGAGAAAGCCAAACTTTACGATTAAAACAGAGGGAGAGAGGCGATGAGCTGTCCTTTTAACTTTCATGCTTCAATTACTATGGTTCTCACTGCTGTTGTGAAAATTGACTAAATCAGAAGGCAATCAAAGTCTATAAATTTGTGCCGTGTGAGGGAGAGGCACAAGATGAAAGCAGGAAAAAATATGATAGGCAGCAATGAAACAATGATTATTTGAGAGGAAAAGAAAGAGTAGTCTGATTGTCTGAAGAGAATATTTTCTTTTCAATATACACCAAAGCAACATATAGTGATGCTATATGTATCTCATATTGTGCCTACATACTGCCACTTTCTAATTGTGAGAGTCCTTTTTCTGCAGTGGCAAAATTGGGACACAAACATTGGGGCTAAGGGAATAACCTGCTACATTTTGGGCTGACCCCCCTCCCCCTCCCCACACACCTGCTCAAATATTGGTGGGAAAAAGTTACTGTAAGCATGTTGAATTTTTTTTGGAAATAGGCATCCTCAGGGATCACATCAAAGATATGAAATAAAAGACAGCACACATTTATTTCAGGCCACCGACCTGAAATAGCATCATTCAGCAAACATATCTATCACAGAAGCTCAAGGCACAGCAGGACACTGTCATCAAGACCTGCACACCTCTCTTCATTTAGCACTTTTTTCTTAGCAGGAGGTTAAAGGTTATATATGCAAGATTTAAAGAAATGATCTGATTATTTCTGCATATATTTTAATAAAATAGTCAATGGGAAGGGGTAAAAAAGCACTTCAAGCAAAGCATACAACAAAAATACAGTTAACAGATACAAGGACTCGTGAGTACCAAATCTTTGCTTGTAAAAACCATGCAATTTTCATGTATAGGTTTCTGGTTAAAACACATACAATTAGATTAATGTCGATCTCATTAAATGCATGTTGTGGATAAGCTATACAAAAATGAGCTAAATAGCTAGATTTAGCTAAAATAAACATTTTGGTGAAACAATATACGTTTTAAGTTTAAGGTCTATATAGAAGTTTTCTTTATGTTTTTGAAAGAAGTCTCCAATGCTCATCAAGATTGTGTTTATTTAATCAAGAACACAGTAGAAACAGTAATATTGTGAAATATATCAATTTTAAGTATTTTAATATATTTTTTATTTATTTCTGTAATGGAACTGGATATAAGGATACTCATATGATCAATCTTGAAATCAATTGTGCAGCTTAATATTTTTGTCAAAAAAAAACAAAAAAACACTGACCACAGTCTTTTCAACCGTGTAACACAAAAAGAACAGATTTTCTTCAACATATAAGTAATATAGGAGGATACGGAATAATACAAATAAATAACTACTCATTGTATTTTACAATAAAGTACAATGACATTAAAAGAAACTGTATTGAGGTTATGGAATTTGCATAGATCCCTTGCTGCAGGGTCAAATTGGTCTATCCATTCCCTGGATTTGTGGGTAGGATAAAGTCATAGCCCAGGCTGGTTTGTCTGAGCTATGACATTTACAAGCTCCCTGGCATCTGCTGTCACAACAGGAAACAATGCACGGTGACGGAGTGCATGCCAGAGAGAGCATCTCTAGAAGGATCTGTTTTTCCACCTAAAACTATCAAGCCACAATAAAATACCGTGTGGTGTTTGATGTTAGTAGCACAGCTTGCAGATCAGATGAATCAGGGATGACGCATGTACTGTTTATTCAAGGGAATGGGGAACTAACCCCTAACCAAACACTGGTTCATTCATGACCACTGTCATCAACATTTTTAATGATTGATGACTGAATCCATCAGTGTTTTCAGCTTAGGATCAGTTCATGTGATTTATGACATCATAACACCACAAAACCAACAACACCAAATGGAAGTCATTGGAATGGATTTTTCCCCAAATAATTTCACCAGATCCACCACTATTCAAAGGTTAGAGGTTGGTGAGATTTTTTAGTTATACCTTATTTTGAGGTATCAGTATTACAGTGTAATTAAATGTCCTGTGCGTAGTCATGGCCTAATGGTGAGGGAGATGGGCTTGTAACCTGAAGGCTGTCAGTTCGATTCCCACGCCGGCAGGAATTGAAGGTGGGGACTGTGAATAAACAGCACTCTCTCCACCTTCGATACCATGACTAAAGTGCCCTTGAGCAAGGCACCTAACCCCTAATTGCTCCTCGGGCACTGGAGTTAGATATTCTGAATAAAACTGATGAATAAAAGTGTTAGATTTCCCTCTTTCTTTTTTCCTTTAAAAAAAAAAAAAGCTTTTGAATGGTCCTCATAATAATTCAGAGACCTCCAGTGTAAGGGAGCGCATTTACATGGCAGGTTTAAGGTAAGTCTAGAGAAGTGTGCGTAAAACTGCTGCATTCTGGAAGACACCACAATTCAATTTCAGGCTGTAAAGACCAAGTTTTTTGAATAGCATATAGAGAACAGCCAAACTGGAAGAAGTACAGCTCAATGAACCAATCCAAGCATTTGAAATGACTAAAAGTATGCATTTTACACAATATTTCATTTAAAATGGCTGCAACAACTGGCCATAAAATAGTAGATGTGATGAACAAGTTTTTCCTAAACTGAACTGTTGACCGCAAAGTGCTCTGACGATGTAACTTTGACATACCTTTGCCATCTGTTGCTGAAGCCTCTTGTAAATGTCTTATGGACCTACCAAACAAAAACAATTGCTTTTAGACTTGAACTACTAAAGATAAAAAGCCAAAATAGCCTACCATTTACTCATAAGACAGACATCAGACTTTGGTCTATTAGTCTACAAATGATATCATTTATGGTACAGAAAATTAAATCTGGACCACATCAAAAGGACAAACATAGAGAGCACTTACCAGACGACTGGGAAGAGAATAGCTCCACAGCACAGCAGATCTACAAGAAACAGGATCTCCATCCACAGACCATACTCGATGGAGCCCTCCTCTGTGGACTCAATAATGATGTACGCCACATTGGCCAGAACCTGAAATCACAAGTTTGACAACATCACATTACAGTTATAACTGTAACATAGAACATAGAACATTAACATAGAACATAGAATTTACAACACTAGAAGAAACTATTATGAGGACTTATGCCAATTTCAAGAGGGGGGGGGGGGGGGGGCAATACCTGCAGGGGAATGACGATCATGAAAATCTTTTTGTCTTTATCTGAGAGGATATGCTTGACAAAGGCCCATCCAGTTCCTATTAATGCTATAGTGATGAACAACAGTGCCCCCTTCAGCCTGTACAAAAGAAAGCATTCATTAAATTTTTTTTCAATTATCAAGACAACAGTACAGAGGTTTTCATCCAAATCAGTTCACTACCCACCTAAACAAGTTAAACACCATCAGATTTTTTTTTTTTTTTTTTTTTTTTTTTTTTAAAGGCTGAGATAAGCTATCCAACTTTTGTCCAGATCTGCAGTCTGGAGAAGTCAACACTAGTTGCTGAAAGTCAAAGCTAGTCTGCTAGTCTGATAGTGTGGAATCTTTAGTCATTTATGATGTATGATGCCTAGTTTCTCCCATTTTCAAATTCAGCAAGTGTACAATTTGAATGGCTGTTTAGTGCATTACAGCCTTACGAGCAAAAACATAACATATCAAACAGAAAAACAGTACTTCAATCTATTCGTGTCTTATCCAGTTTATGTTGGTGAACTTACAGGTGAGTAATGTAATACACCACAGCCCAGCCTTCAATAGGAAAGCCCTGATTGGAAATGTAGTAATAGTCAATCTGTAAAACAGGAATATAAAGGTTATATCAAAGGCAACGTAATGCTGCTTTTTGCCTTGGGTATCAAGCTAAAACAGTTTTGTGGTTCAAAGTGCGAAATGGAATTGCATTACCCCCTAAATTTCAAGGTTTTAGTGGAACTATCATGGTTTTCTAATTTATTATGCATTATTTAGGATAATGTTTTTGAAATCTGAAAACATTTACTTTAAATATAAGCATTTCCTTAAAACCTTTACATATAATCAAAGAGGTAAAAACTCACTGCATGGAAAATAAGGGAAAGTGACTTTGTAAATGGAAGAGCAGCCATCAGCCAATGAATCTTGTAAACATCAGCACTAATAAAAAAAGAGAAGTAAACATTGTGATCCAATAATCTGCTCTACTATTTTTACAGTCGACAAACTGAAATATGATTTTGCTGCTCTCTACTGGTCATTTCTTGTAAAATGTATGAAACTGTCAAATAGAAAATGTAGCACTTACCTATGGGTACGCAAAACATGAACCCACAGCGTGCCGATGAGGAAGAAGAACATGGACATACAGATGTAAAGCTTAGGTAAAGGAATCTCTCCCGCTGAGAGGAAGCTGTCTGGATTCTTCTCTTCGATGTTGATCTGAAATGATATTCATTGCCTGAGTATATGAACTGCATGACTGTATTATTATGACTTATTGGACACTGTATTTTAGAACTCACATCAATGCTGAAAGGCAGCATGTCTGACACAGAGCTGTCTTGGTTTATTGGCATGGAGTAGCAGTTGTAGAAGTAAAAGTTATAAAGGCCTTGCTGCTCATCCGTTGTGATGTTGAAGTAAAACTAAAACAAGAGCAGGTTGAGGGAGTGAAAGACTGGGGTGCGCAATTGGGAAAAGGTTAAAAAAGTAAACCTAGAAATGGACAAATATTAGCTCAGCTCAGAACTAGCTTGAGTCTCATGAGCTCTCAGCAATACACTTTTATGTATGTACTACCTTAAAGGAGTAGGTGTTCTTGTTGTTCTGAAGAGGATATGTATCTTCTGCTTTGCTCTGTGGGAGTATTACAATTCAAATCAGTTAACACAGAATTAAGAGCATATTTTTAAGACTATACCCAATCTTAAATAATTGAAAAACGGTTTTAGGCAGATCTCACCTCAACATCACGCTTGGATTTAGAGCCCACTGCAAATAAATAGGAGAGAAATTAACACAAAATTGAAAAGTAGATATACAAAAAAGGATTGTGTACCCAAAATTAAAGTTTGGGCAGGGTCTGGGGCACGAAACATGTAAATAAAATCTTTTTTTTTAATACAATTTAATAACACATCGCTTTATATATGCATGGGGTGTTCGTCAACTGAAGGCATGCCGTTGGAGTTTCCAGTGTTGACAGCTCCATTAAATAGCCTACTGGAAGAGCTGTAGTTTTGCTGTACTACACTAAAAATTTATTTAAAAGTTAAATATATTATTTATTTCAAAATTTAAAAGTACAATATAAAAATATCATTTTAAGTTACTTCTATTTCTGAACAAATAAAGCACTAATTGATGTCAAATACACAAGCTTGATTTTTGTTTTAATTGTCAGAATCTATCGTACATGATAAAAAAACGTACCAAAAAAAAAAACACAAACATGATGAGCTTAGCTTACCTAATAATTTATAACTTAATGAATAAATAATTCAATAATAATAATAATAATACTATATATCGCCAAGAGTTTGTTAATACAATGTAATTTTATTTCAAACAAATGAAAATAAAGTGGGTTGGAACCAAGGAGCTCTAAAAGTATTTTAGAATCGCCATCTGAACTGAATCTTGTATCTGCAACTGAAGGCACACCGCCTGCACTCCTCTGTTGATGGCTCTGTTGCTGCAGACCATTTAAAAATTTCAAATAGCTACACAAATAACTGCATCTGTCTCTGGAAATAAATAAGCAGTGATAGATTTTTAATGTTACTTTCAAAGATTTTAGCAAAATACTGTCATTATAAAGCCAACACTATGCCTTTCTTATTTCGCTCTGGAACCTGAACAAACTGAAATGAAAAGAATTAATTTTGTAACCATTTATTTGAGAAGTGTCCTTTTATGCCAAGACAGCTCTTATTGATCAGACATAAAAACAATAACATTTTGAAATATTATTTTAATTTCAAATTTTTCTATTTGAATAAATGTGATGGTGAAGCAGTGCTGCTCCAGTCTTCAGTGTCACATGATCCTTCAGAAATGATTCTAATATGATGATTTGTTGCTAAAACTGTTATGCTTTTTTTGTGGAAACTGAAGGATTCTTTGATTAACAAAGTTCAAAAGAACAGAATTTATTTGAAATAGAAATCATTTGTAACATTAAAACATCATTTGTATGTCTTTACTGTGGCTGTTGATCAATTAAAAGGTATTCATTTCTTTAAAAAAAAAAAAAACTGACTCCAAACTTTTGAATGGTATTTTACCACATGTACGAAAAAAAAAAAAAAACTTACTCTTAGACTGAGATCCATCATCTGGCCCATTGTCTTGGAGATCTTTTCCCTTTTCGGTTTTAAGGTCCTCTGCAATGCTTTTGGGCAACATGGGTATGATGTTGGGAAACACACCAGCCTCTACTGAAGTCTTCTTCCTCACTCTGAGCACATCGCAAGCCATTGCAGAACATTCACAAACTAAACAATCCCAATTTCAATCTAATTATAATGAATTATAAAAAATAAAACTCACAGGTTATTTTTGAAGTCCAACAATAGAAGGACCCCAGCAAAATTACTACTTGGATCCTTTTTCAGAAGACAATAGTCCAGACCCTCATCCTGTGTGTTCATAGAGAGATATTAATTTTCGAACTCAGTCTATCTGAAAGATCATACAACGAATGACTGAATGGAATATTAGTTTTGATCTAATATTGTATTATATGAATCACACTGTACTGCAATAAGATCCTTGACTGAAGAGACTAATTTATGGTAAGTTATGCAGATTTACAAACAGCCACAGCCATCATGCAACTCTAATACCAACTCTACAGCAGCAGCATAGAAAAAAAAAAAAAAAAGGACATTCAAAGACAGATACTGACCAGATATGTTGAGAAGCCATTATTGCTTGCACGATCCAGGCTAAAACCAATCTGCAAAATAATATATGAAAAATATATTTCATGATTAAACCCCACAGCCAGTTTTTTTTTATTTTTATTTTTTTTGCATGTGACAGGTGATTTATATTTTCTAAAATTATGTAAGGTAAAAAAAAATCCATTAATAATATGCGAGACATTTATTCTGTTTTATTTAACCACATTATAACAGAAAGCAGGTCATTTGAAAGATGAGAAAGACTGACCGTGGAGCTGTCGATGTCGATTTCTGTCTTCCCTTCAGTGAACCTGAGGCTGTTCATTCTTATACTCATGTAACCATCTTTATAAAAGCCGAATGTGTTCAGATGGACCCGCTGACGGATGTCGTCCTGAGACAGAACAAGTGTGTTTAGTGACGCATGGGCATTCTGCTGCTGAGATCCGTTTGCGTTTCCTATTTATTGGAACTCGCACTGTCACAACAAAACGATTATGATTGATAAATCTAAAGATGCTAAAGACAGCATCTGCTGACATTAAAAAACAATGATGACAATACAGCGACTATACGAATATCATATAAAAACATTTAATGCACAGCACACACATACCTTAAGAATGAGATGATGGAGTCGACACTGACTTTCTATAATAAGAGCCGTAATAATCGCATTAATAATTGTAAACATACATCTCTTCCCAGACGCCATTTTTAAAACCGCTTCAAAAATAAGAGCAGGTCAATCGTACTATTATTTCCGGTTCACGTGTTTGCTGAAAGACGCCCTCTAACGCACAGAAAAGAGAGTTGTTTTATAACACACAGACCTTTAAAATAAAAGTATGTTGTATGTCTATGTTAATACCAGTCAAGCTGCCTGTAAAACGTTCTTTTTTAACTTCAGTCAAAATGTTATTCCAAGCATACACTAGCAAATGATAATTTTTCTTTACTTTGTTTAGCAATACCGGACAAATGAAGACTACGTTTTGTATATGAATCTGAATATGTGTGATTATTAATATGTACGTGTTTGTATTAGAATAAATAGTATTTAAGTCTTTACAATAGTGTTATTTACCGTTCTATAAAACAGGGAGGTAACGTTAACGTTACGGTGTTATTTTTCTTTTTATACATCACAATTATTTTTTCCCTTATTTTCTCCCTTGTTGTGTTTGTGATTATTATTTTTGCTGTTTTGATGTAAGCACGTCATAGATAGATAGATAGATAGATAGATAGATAGATAGATAGATAGATAGATAGATAGATAGATAGATAGATAGATAGATAGATAGATAGATAGATAGATAGATAGAGAGGTTCTGTAGGTCAAAAGTTTTGGTCTAACTTATACTCCCACTTAAATAATATCCCCATTTGAAAGATATTATTTGATATTACACGGATTCCAACAAATCTAAAGAATATATTTTCAATTTCTTTACTTTGTTTGCCAATTTTTCGTTCATAAACAGAAATTTATGACCTCACTTCCACTTTCTCACGTTTTTTGATTGAGGTAGACTCGCTGTTTGAATCTTTTAGGTTAACTAGTAATGCAAAATGTGGTCGATTCCTAAAGTTATATGAACAATTTTTTTTTTGTAATGGCTCTGATGGTAAAGTTTAATCAGTTTACTGTATGTAAGCTACAAAGTATTGACCCTTATTATTATTATTTAAATTTATTATTATTATTATTATATATTTTTTTTATTTCTCTCAGTATTGTTTCCCCATAAATGTATGATTCTTATCCCATTTTTTCTCCCTTTTTTCATCTCGTTTTTCTTTTCATATGTCCTCTTCATGTGTATGTAAATGATTCTTAATACCTCCTTTAATTATTTGACTTTACATACAAATGTCTTTTATTTCTTATTTCTAATGTTCTCCTGAAGGTGTTTGTATATTTGTTTGGTTCTTGAATAAAAATAAATAAATAAATATAAAGGTAGGTTCTGTAGGCTGAGTGGGCGGGGTCAATAGTGGTTGGTGAACGTATGACTCCATTCTATTGGTCTGTTTCCACTGGAATGCCAGGGCTTGTTCTCTCTGACTGTGCATTTCTTGAGAAGTCAAGTGGCGAACAGAAGTGAGGAGAAGTAATACCATTTAGGTACGTTTCCCGATATCTTTCACTCTTATTATCCATTTTCGCTCAGGTTTGACAAAACATACATGTGGCGTGAATGAATTTCACAATTGTCGTAAAATGACTGAATTCTGCCGTAAAGCGCTTCATGACAACATGCTGGTGTCCCATTAAAGTCTGTTTTACAATCAGTTATTACTGTCAAAATATGTGCTGACGACAGTGAGAGTATCACTTAAGGTGCTTTCATCTTACACGATGAAATATTTTCTTTAACGTAACGTTAGATCTCAAAAGATGCAGAGTGTTGCGTGAGAAATGGCACGTAGATGGTTAATGACTGAAAGCTGTCATTGACCTGCCGTCACATCCGTCGGCTTTACAACAAACTTACCCATGCCTTTTGATCTCATTATGATTTTTTTTTTTTTTTTTTTTTTTGAAGCCTACTGATCAGAAACCACAGTAAAGGTTAACATTATCGCTCCTATTTGCTTCTTGATTCCAGTGTCAAGATGAGCATCCACACTCTCCTGGTCCTGTACGGGAGTCAGACGGGAACAGCGCAGGACACAGCAGAGCGGATCGGCCGTCAGGCGCAGAGGCGGCGGATGAGAGTCAGAGTGGAAGCCCTGGACACTTACAATGTGGTCAGTACTCGTGAACATACTCAGACATGCGCAGCTTTGTATTAAGTTGGGGTCTGGGGTTATAAATTTATTACGTAATTAATAATAGTATATATATATATATATATATATATATTATATATATATATATAATATATATATATATATAATATTATTAATATATATAGTTAATTAGTTCATATGATATCTTTGCTTTGTGCTGTTCAATGTCTCCTCATTAGGCCAACCTGATCTCAGAATCTCTGGTGGTGTTTGTCTGCGCCACCTCAGGACAGGGGGACCCTCCAGACAATATGAAAGTCAGTATAAACAAGAGAATTTAAGCGTATAAACTCTAATGCATGCATTACATATATTTAAATGTTAAATATTTTTATATTTGCTTCATATAGAAATTCTGGAGATTCCTGTTCAGGAAGTCGTTGCCTGCTGATTCTCTTTGTCGGCTTGACTGTGCTGTGCTTGGCCTTGGAGACTCCTCGTATCCGAAGTAAGATGTTCTACTCACAAAGCCTTCATAATGCTTTGATATGGATTATTTTTCTTAGCTGCACATTTTTAATCCATGTAAAAGGGTAAATTCTTTAGTAGTGATGACATAAAAGTTTTCAGGCTGCACATTATGATTGATACAACAATGAGGCTTTTCGGTCCACTTTCCAGATTCAACTTTGTTGGGAAGAAGCTCTATAAGCGTTTGCATCAGCTTGGTGCTAATATGCTTCTACCTGTTGGACTGGCTGATGATCAACATGATTTGGGGTGAGTGAGGAGGTTACTCATATATACTGACCAAATATCTATGATATTCTTCTGTTGAAGGGCAAACCACATTCAATAGTCTTAGGGTCCCATATTTAACAATTATAAACAATTAATTTATATTTGTATAAATAAAATAAATTTTTATTACATATAATATATATATATATGTGTGTGTGTATTGGTATATGTGTGTTTTACATATATATATATATATATATATATATATATATATATATTTCTGCAATATTTTCATAATCTCCAGTTATTTTAGCTGTACAATAACAGTCCATATGCTGCTTGGTATTGCAAACTGGTATTTATCATTTATCATCGCATCATTTTAATGTATTATTGTAATCATAAAAATATTGTTTTGTAGCACAAATAGTTTTACTGTTTACTACACTTATTGTTGTTATTTACAGCAAATAGCTTACTTTCACACTGCAAAATAAAGTGTATACAGTGTTTGTGAAGTTTGCATTACAAACTTGCATGTACAGCTTATATTTCTTTTATTGCTCCTCAGGCCGGATGGTGTGATTGACCCCTGGTTGCTTTCGTTCTGGCAGAAAACCCTGTCTGCCTACCCTCCTCCAGCTGGCCTCGCTCCAATCCGTGAGGAAGAAAAGTATGCATGTCACATAATCTAACGCTATTAGCTTCAAAACACTTACCCCTGGTTTCACAGACAAGGCTTAAGCCTAGTCCCAGACTAAAATGCATGTTTGAGCTGTTTTAACTGAAAACAACTCGCAGTGACATGTCTTAAAATAGGCCATCGTTTTGTCTCAAGATACACACTATTAATGTTTTTTCCATAGAAAAAGCTACTCAAATGCCCTAATTGAACTAAGGCTTAATCCTGTCTTAATCTAAGCCCTGTCTGTGAAACCAGGCCATCGATGACTTAATTGAAATATATAACGATTAAAATAAAATGTTCTATCTTTTCAGACTTCCACCACGATACGTTTTCCACTTCCTAGATGAAGTTCCAGATAAGCAAACTGAGCATCTCCAGACACCTGATAATAAGGCCCCTCCCACTTCACTGCAGCCTTTTCCAGCTCGAGTCGTGTTCAATCGGAGAGTGACTCATCCCTCACACTTCCAGGATGTCAGGCATATCGAGTTTGACATCACAGGCTCCAACATCCAGTGAGCAGTATGAACCATTTAAAATAACATATCAAGATGTCATCACAAAACGGTATTAAAAGATTGTGTTCATATCTGATAGGTACAATGCAGGGGATGTTGTGATGATGAGACCCTGTAACGCTGTAGAGGATGTGGAGCAGTTCTGCCAACTATTGAAACTAGACCCTGAGTGCTACTTCACGCTAACTCCCACTGACAGCAGCACAGGTGATACTTAACACCTTAAACCTTACTTAACCTGCATTTTAAACGTCTCCTTTTGTGTTCAACATAAGAAAGAAAGCCATACCTTTTAAAGTCTTAAAGAGTCTGTGTTTTCCTCCTTTCTGTAGCAGCAGTTCCTGCGCGTCTTCCTCAGCCCTGCTCTGTTCGCTTTCTAGTGGAACAATTCTTGGACATTTCTGCTGTCCCACGTCGTTCCTTCTTCGAGCTTTTGGCCACTTTTGCCACTAATGAGCTGGAGCATGAAAAACTTTTGGAGTTTAGCTCTGCTCTTGGTCAGGATGCCCTTCACTCCTACTGCAACCGACCCCGCCGAACCGCCCTGGAGGTCAGAGGTCATGTTTACTGTGAAATAATACACACTATTAAAAACAACTATTTTATGATGTCCTTAGACTTATTTCATACACTGTCTTCTGTTGTCGTAGGGAGGGAGTGTGCGAGAGCTTACTTTATTTATGTGGTTATTAAATCCTGTAACCAGTGAACAAGTGTAATCACGTTCTAATTTTAATACAAAGGAAGTGAAATATCTACTGCATTTGCCCCTTCCTGCTACAGCTCCTGTAAGATAGTGAGATTTAAACAGGTTTTGTGATCTCTGGGCAGATGTTATTTAACCTTTTATACTCTTGTTGGTCAGGTACTGACAGACTTCCCTCACACCACATCCGAGTTAAGCATTGACTACTTGTTGGATCTTTTTCCAGAAATTCAGCCTCGCTCCTTCTCTATTGCCTCTTCTCTCCTGGTAAATCATTTTTAATGTATTTATTTATTTACATTACATTTTTTGTTTGAAAGATTTGGAAAAGTTCATATTTTTATTCAGCAAGAATGGATTGAATTGATCAAAACTATCATTAAAAACATTTTGTAATATTACAAAAGATTTCTATTTCAAATTAGAACTTTCTATTCATCAAAGAATCTTCAGAAAATGTATTATACTTTCCACAAAAATATTGTAACTGTTTGATAATAATAATAATAATAATAAATGATTTTGAGGACAAAATCAGCATATTAGAATGAATTCTGAAGGATCATGTGAAGTAAAAATCTTACGACCCCAAACTTTTTGAATGATATTATACATGCATAATATTTATATAAATATTTGGGTAACACTTTACAATAAGGTTCATTAGTTAACAACATTCGTTAACTTGAACTAATAATGAACTGCACTTATTCAGCATTTATTAATCTTTGTTGATGTTAATTTCAACATTTACTAATACATTATTAAAATCTTGTCAACATTAGTTAATGCACCGGTAACTAACATGAACAAACAATGAACAACTGTATTTTCATTAACATTAAAGAAGATTAGTAACTCCAGTAACAAATGTATTGCTCATGGTTAGTTCATGTTAGTTAATACTAATGAACCTTTTTGTAAAGTGTTACCAATATTTGTTTCTGATTCCACAGCAACACCCCGACAGAATCCAGATCTTGCTTGCTGTGGTGAAATATAAAACCTTACTTTTTAAGCCACGTAAAGGCCTCTGTTCTACCTGGCTGGCATCTCTGGACCCCTCTAAAGGTTGGTCTTATCGACCTGAAAGAATGAACAGAAACAGCCCATTAAGTTAGGAACAGCCAATAATGCAGTCAGACAAATAAAATTGAAATCTGTATGAATTGACTGTTTAAAATTTCTGTCTTCATTGGTGTCCAAAATACTGTTTAGGAGATGTTTACGTACCGCTGTGGGTGAAGAAGGGGAGTTTGATTTTCCCTCATGACCCAGACACCCCTGTGATAATGGTGGGTCCAGGGACTGGTGTGGCTCCCTTCAGATCTGCCATACAGGAGAGGGCTGCTCAGGGGAAGATGGGTGAGTTTTTTGGGGATATGGTTGTGATTCAGAAGTGAAAAAGAATAAAAGTGCGTATTTTGCTAATAAAGGGACACTTCTTCCTCATAAGGTCTGATATATTCTGATATATTTGTGCAGAATTGAGCTGAGGGTAAGAATCAAGAAATGGTGGGGCCTAATTTATCTGATTATATCTTTATAATATATGCACTTAATGGCCTAGAAGACTCAAAATTTAATAAGCAGTGTGTGATAAGAATGTGCGCCATAATGCTGTTGGAAAGTGTCAAGTTTGCTTAGCCATAATATATTCTAACTTAAGTCTCATCTCCTGTTTCAGCTAATGTGCTATTTTTTGGCTGTCGCTCGGAATCGAAAGACTTCTACTGTCGATCAGAATGGGAGGAGAAGGTGCAGGCGGGTCACATGATCCTTGTCACAGCCTTCTCCAGAGATCAGGTCAGATGAGCATTATTTACCTCTTACCATAAAAGTACTTCACAGGTGTGTCTAATAATTAAGGGGAGGACCCAGGAACACTTAATGTGTGTTCAACTTCATGTAGCGCTGCACAGACCAGTCAACGTCTGACTTGAAGCATTGCATGCCGGTTAGAAATTTTGTCTGACTTGAGACAACGCCGACGGCATGTCACTGTCACGTATGGCATCACTGTACTGCGTGAGTGATTCGAGGGCAGCCGGCTGATTCAGCCAGCGCAGCTTCTCCTGAGCAGCTGCACAGGCTCTGATGACGACACAGCTGTTCTGCAAATGGCCGGATTTAATGACGTGTGTTTATTCTGACACCTTCAGTTTGCTAATGCTCACAAATCTGTGCTTTTATAACAGTGAAAACTTTTCATGTAACCATAATGTTATATTTTGTCATGTTTATCAAAAGAATACTGATAAAAATATATAGACCCACTTTGTTGATATGTAAATAGTATGGGCTTATGGTACTTTATTCTTGTACAAATGGCGCTGTATTAATCAGTACGTGAAAAGCATTTCTGATGCTTCATGAAAACATCAGTGTCCATTTTCGATTCCTGTCCCTGTTTCTCAGTGTTCGGTCGCCGAGCAAATCTATTGTCTTTTGTCATACAGTAGTATGCAGGTTTTGGTCATGTGACTTTTGAAATCAAATGTGTTCCGTTCTGAATGGTTTTTACTTTAAATGAAGGCACGTCGATCTATGTTCATTTGTTGTAATTAGTGACACATATAATTGAAACATAATTACCGTTCATTTGACGCTTTTTGCAATTGCTGCCTGGAAATATTTCCTTTTATAGGCTTTGGTATATAATTAGGTCAATTTGAATATGGTTCATTTACAGGAGGATAAAATCTACGTTCAGCATCGTGTGAAGGAACAAAGCAAACTTTTATGGGATCTGATAGCAAAGAAGAAAGCGTTCTTTTACATAGCGGGGTAAGTCTGTTTTTAACATTTAAAGTAAGCCATTCAACAAAATAGCGAAGTTTACTTGCACAACATTTTTATGGAATGTTATACTCTATATGCGGGGTTGGTTATAGAGCAATATTACAGAATATTTGTGGAGCAGGACAAAAATGAGCTACCTTTTTTCCCTTTTCATCCAGAAATGCCAAGCAGATGCCCACAAGTGTGTGTGACGCGCTTAAAGAAGTATTCCAGAAAGAGGGTGGCATGTCTGAAAATCAGGCACAAGAGATGCTGGATGCCATGGAGAAAACTGGACGCTTTCAAAGTGAAACCTGGTCCTGATCTCTTAAACAAAATATAACCTCAAGTGTGAAAGTGAGCAGAACTGAGATTAAGTGGTGTTGTACAGTGCTTTTTCTGCCAACTTCGATGGGAGAGGGTCAATTTTCCCATTGCCTTTGACAATGTAACCGGTTACATATGCACCTATATGCATAACTGAGGTTGATTCAAATACACACACACACCATCAGACCATGAATTTTATCTGATGTTAACTATATTCTATTTTTACTTCTTGCATATTTATTGTATAAATTTGACTAATTGAAGTACAAAGTAATAAAGACATGAAACCAAAGTTGAAAATATGTCTGATCTTGTAAAATAAATAATGACTGAAATATAAGAACTGATTCTTTGTGTAATTTCACATTGAAGTTTCAACATGACACAGTTTGCACCAGTCAAGAATGAGTATGGATGTGCTCACTGGTATATTTTTACTTTAGTGATTCTAAAGCGGGGGTCTCTGCAAACTTACATGATGGCCAAAAGATGAATTAAAAGGATTTTAATTTCAATTTATATATTATTAATAATAAATTAACTATAAATTAAGTACAAAAACAAAATCAAGACTCTAGATGCTAACTGATGTTTTCTTTTTATTCCCAAATTAAGGACCAAGCACCAAAGACGCTGTAGCTTTGTAATTGGTAGGTTTTAACTATTTTGTTTATTTCAAAATATTAAATGTACCAACCACGTCAAATAAATATATCAATAGCAACTTTATAACAATTACAGCAGATAGACCATAAATATCTTTGCAGTGATGGGGGGAGTTAAATATTGTGTTTGAGTAAAAAAGATTGAGACAACTGTTATAAACAATAAAAGTGTCATACAAGGACTGCTCCAAAATATTAATTTATTCAAGGCAAAATACAACATGGTTCAGTTGAGTTTTCTGTCAACAGCTGTAAATTCACACATACTAAAAAAGGAACATTTAAATTGTCATACAAGTTATTAAAAAGGGTTTTCCACACATTGTTCAGTGCATAGACATGCTAAACTCTTGATTAAATAGTCTTAAAGGGATAGATCACCCCAAAATGAAAATTCTGTCAACATTTACAGACCATCACGTTGTTCAAACCTGTATGACTGTGTAACACAAAAGACAACATTTCGAAGAATGTTGATAACCAGACCAATGACCCTCATTGTATGGATAAAAAACAACTATTATAAATATACTTTATGTTCATGAGAAAAAAGCAAGTCATACAAGTTTGGAATGACATGAGGGTGACAAAATGATGACAATTTTCATTTTAAGCTGAACTATCTCTTCTTTAGTCTTTAGCTCACCCACTGCTAAAAATGAACCAGTGTGTGTGGTTTGCATTTTTTCTTGATTGTTTCAATCTTCCACATATTTTTCCAATCCTGCCGAGTCAGACAGAAGACTTCAAACCGAGGACCAACAGGAGTGTGAAGCTGTTTGTATCTCTGAAAAGCTACCGTTTGCCACTTTTACATTCATATTCATGACAGCTATGATCCTTAGCTGCCATATTACAAGCTCTTGAGGTAAAATCTCAAGCTCCCAATATCACCTTCATGTCTTGTGCCTTATTTAAAAAACGGTGATCACGCTGACAGTAACATGTAGCTTGTGTAGCTAGCATTGAACCTAATTTCCTTTGACATCATTGGCTTCAAAACAAACTCATAAAAACACACGCGTGCAATGCTTCCAGCTATCTGAGCGCTAGAGTGTGGACCTGATAGATCTCCTCAGGGAAGTTCTGCTGCTGCTCCTCACAGACGATGTTGAGTCCAGCCTTGGATACTAGGTGACGTAGTAGATTCAGGTCCCGACACACACTGCTGTCTACATCATCAGGTATTACGCCCTCAAATGCAACATTATCCTTCACCACAATCAGGCCATTCGGACGCAGACCGCTCTGGCAACGTCTCAGGAATTCCACCAAGTGGTCGTCGGTCAAGTGACCTAGAGATACATCAAGCGACTGGGCTTTGTGTTTGCATAACATAATGCAAGATGCATCTGGTCAGTTTAAAGGGTTAGTTCACCAACAAATTAAAATTCTCATTTATTACTCATGTCGTTCTACACCCGTAAGACTTTTTAAATGAAGATATTTTAATGAAATCCGAGGGCTCAGTGAGTTCTCTATTGCCAGCAAGATAATTAACACTTTCAGATGCCCAGAGAGGCACTAAAACATTTAAAACAGATCATGTAAGCACAGTGGTACAACCTTAAGCGACGAGAATACTTTTTGTGCACCAAAAAACCCCCAAAATATCTACTTTTCGACAATATCTAGTGAAACCGATTTCGATTTTAAGCTTACGGATCTTTTGTTTCGAATCAGTGGTTCGGAGCAGAGTGATATGTGAATCGAACCACTGATTCAAATCAAAAGATTTGTAAAGCTTTGAAGCAGTGTTTTAAAATCGGCCAACACTAGATATTGTTAAAAAGCCATCGCTTTATAATATAATGGTTGAACCACTGTACTCACATGACCTTTTTTCGATGTTTTAGTACCTCTCTGGGCATCTGAAAGCGTTAATTACCTTGCTGGCAATAGAGGCCTCACTGAGCCATCGGATTTCAGCAAAAATATCTTAATTTGTGTTCCGAAGACGAACGAAGGTCTTACGGGTGTGGAACGACATGAGGGCGAGTAATTAGTGACAGAATTTTCATTTTTGGGTGAACTAACGCTTTAAATGTTTCCATTTTGTAAAATTGTTCTTATAATAAATGGTGTAGCAAAATAAATCCATTCTATTGACTTACCAATCACCCACTGAATCCATATGACATCATAACGTTCTGGCTGGGGCTGAAAATCTTGCAGGCCACAGCAGAAGTAGTTCTCCACCCGCTTGCCTTCCTCACCCAGGTATGTACGAGCTTTATCCAGGAACTCCTGCGTCACATCGACTAGGTCCACTGCACGGAAGAGCGGCAGGAGCAGCCGCTTGGTGATACGGCCAATTCCAGCTCCACAGTCCAGAGCACAGCCTGTCCCAGTCTTACCCTGGCCTTCCTTAGAGTAAAATAGGAAACCAGACGATAGTGTGTTTCACATGTACGTTCATTTAAGGTTTGGTGGAGCTCAGTAACTGTGGGCAAGATCACCATCTTACTCAATTTTCAAGATATTTCTTTCAAATAACCACTATAAGACATAGCAGTGAACTAGAAGTTAGAATAGTAGAATATCAAAAGATTTATCTTTCTTATCTTTTTTTTCATAGTTTTTGAAAAGAAGTCTCTTATGCTCACCAAGGCCGCATTTATTTGATCAAAAACACAGTCTAGACAGTCATGTTGAGAAATATTATTACAATTAAATATAACCTTTGTATTTCAATATACTTTACAACGCAATTCATCCCTCCGACGGAAAACAGATTAGCAGTCTTCAGTGTCACATGATCCATCAGTAATCATTCTAATATGCTCAAGAAACATTTCTTTTTATTATCGATGTTTAAAACAACAGTTGTGCTCCTTAATAGCTTCTGGATGGTAGTATATTCAAATGTAGAATTACTCACCCCAAGAAATTTTTGAAGAAACTTTTTGGAGCCATTAATGTCAATGCTGGAAATGCTGCCATAACCTCCCAGCATTCCATCCACAGTCGGCGGGACTTCCTTCCAGTAGTGTTCTGCCTTTGAGTAAAAGGTCGTCTGATCTTCTATCAAACAATCTTCCATCTTTGTGCAACTCCTGACCACAGAGATCAAAAGAATTTCGTTTTACCACGTATCTGAGTGATAAGTTCTTCATTTATAATGAACTTTTATGTTATTTGCATTTTTATAAAGTCTACAATTATTAAATTAAAAGAATATTTAATTATATTTCAAGTTTCTATAGTCATTATTTCATGGCAATTGAGGTTTGCGCAAAAGCATATGCTGCATTAAATAGTATGTAAATGCACCTTTTGTGGTGTAATAATACATTAGTATCCAAATACATAAATGAATCAGTTGCAAACTCCATTCTTATAAAACTGTTATACTCATGTTTTTGTATAGTGCTTTTCACAATACAGAAATTATTTCTTGATGCCCCTATGCGAGTGTGGCAAGAGGAAAATCTTGGGCACAACTATTCTCATATGGTACTGTACGACTTACAATAAATAGACACAAAATGCCAAATATTATTCACAGTATGTAAAACTAGTCATGTGTTCACTGTCAGTAAGACAAGGTTTCAGGTTGTATACTGAAATGATACATTATAATTTCAATGAAATGCTAAAGATCCGATTCTTAGGGCCAGTAATGAGACCTAACATGCTGAAGCTCTCAGATTCAGATAACTGGATCCAAATGTGTGTCTGCTGTCTGAGCTCAGCTGTCAGGAGGCATCACTTCACAGCAGACTGACACATGACTGGTAAAATAAGACATTACAACACATAATCTCCTCACAAAAATGGAAGCATGAATATATACATACAGAGGGCCCACAGAACATACCAATACCCACTAAACATTTTTGACTACTGCATAGACTAAATAATAAACATATTTTGTAAGTAATAAAAGTAAATTGAAGAAAGAGCAAACTATGTTAGTCTCATTACTAACTGGGTTTACAAAAAAGTTCATACATGTGGCATTGCTAATGTGCTGTCTTTAAACGTCACATATCCTTTAGCTATATTTAGGGGTGAAAAAAGTTACACGTGTGGACACACGACCAGCCCGAAATCACACGCTTCCACTGAGTCTCTGACCCGTTTCTGTCCTAACAGTAATTCAGACAGTGAACACTGACGTACCTTTGCTTTCTTGCCCTCGCTGACTGTCGTTTCTTACAATCGGTCATCTCACTAATGAACGACTGTAGCAGGAATGCCCCATGAAAGCTTTCCTAGATCTCCTGGCTTCTCAAAGCAGAAATGCCGAACATCGCACGTCATTTCCTTATTTGACTGCCGTGTTTCCCCTCAGCGGATTGTTTTTCATTTGTCTCCATCTTGTGGTCGTATTTAAACTTGCGTACGTGGCTAAGAAACGGTCATTTCTTCAAGTAAATGTGTTTTATTTTTATTCAAAAGCTCTCAAATTGTCCAAAATATAATGTTGTTTTTACACAAGACTAAGGCTGCATACAGCAGTTCTCACCCTTTTTGACTCGAAGGCTTTGCCCAAATAAGGTAAGATATTCCTCCAGCATTTCTGCTGTAATTGTGATACAGCTGCTTTATATATATATATATATATATAATATATATATATATATATATATATATATATATATATATATAGGGCGAAAACCTATTGTGAGGCAGGGGGATGGGTGATTTCTTTATTTATTTTACGTACTGTTTTTAGTATTGAAATTATATTCTATGTATTTTAATTGTATTGGCAGTAATATTAAAATAGATTGTTTAATAATATATATAATATATAATAATATATAGATTGTATATAATAAGTTTGCTGAGGTCCCCTAATGGATCCTACCCTCTGATATATTAGGAGGCATAAATGCATTCCCTCAATAAATCTAAAAAATTCTGAATATATATATATATATATATATATATATATATATATATATATATATATATATATATGAAAGGGTTAATGATTGAGAATATAAAATTGTTTTAATTTACAAAGACCTGCTTTACATTTTCATTTTAAGGGGAAAATGTGCTTTAAGTAGTATTATAGCACTTTTTTTTGTCATGGACACTAAAAGGTTAATGTTCTTATATTTTGAGCATGTTTGCATCTCTTCGTTGACACTAGAGAAATATAGGAGTTAAATACGAGTTAGTTGTTACTTTTCCCAGTAGGGTTGGTTCTAAGTATTAAGTTTTATTTTCACAATTCATCACATTTTCATCTTCATACTGTCATATGGTTTACTCTTATAAACATCCATTCACTCTCATTTCCCTGAGATCCAGTCTTTTTAATAAATCTTTATCTTTATCTGAATGGTAGTAAAAATCCTGGTTCATTCTACCGAGCTTGTATTTATTTTGTATTCCATCCAGCCTCTTGTTTTCCACTGTTGCCATTTCTTTCTTCTCATCCCATCTCTTATTTTCACTCCCCTTATTAGATGACAGCATGCTTTCTGCCTCGACTACTTATGCTCGTCTCTCCTCCCCCACAAGCCCAACGTTTCCCTGCTCTCCTCACACTCCCCTGGGCAACTCCTCTCTTCCTCCTCTCCCTCCTGGCTGTGTCTGCTCATCCTCTTTCTGTCTCTCGTCCTCAGCCGAACTGGCAGGGTATGCATATGATGACTCAGTACACTGCCTGTCTGCATCGGACAGCCTGAAGTCAGTCGATATTTAATCTGATCTGCTCTCTTTCACCCTATCTTCTTCTGTCTACTCCCTCTCTGGCTCCTGACACCTTTTACATTCTCATTAGAATTACAAAGAGGCTGGAGAAATGGAGCGGAAATCAACACTTTTGAAATGTCCTGAGTCAGCAGAGCTGGCCGGCTCTTCTCCTTACCTGTCTCTGCCTGTGGGTCCTCTCTCTCTCTCTGTGCCCTCTTCACGTTTTTCTTCACTCTTTTAGATTAACCTCTTTTCTACGGCTAAAAATGTTTGACAGTATAGTCACCTAGTTTTCACTCATTCTAGACTCACAATTTCTTATCAAAGGTCGCTTTTTGAAGACAGTTTAAATATTAATAATAAACTGACAAAATCAACTTGATACAGGATAAAAACAATTTTTTAAAAATATATCAGTGTTATTTTAGCATTATTATAGTATTTGTGGATATTTAAATTAACCTTTATTTTAATATTTTCAGTTTCATTTAAATTTATTTTAAGTTTGAGTAATGTTTTTTATTATTATTAATTTCTGTATTAATTTTGTAATGAATTAAGTTCTATTATTTCTGTATTTTTATTTATTGGAATTTTATTTTTTAATAAAATAACTTATTTTAGTTCTTTGCCAGGGCAAAACTTAAACATTTTGATTTTTTATTTTATTACAGCTCATTTCAAATAGCGGATATGATTTTTCAACAGATTTAGTTTCAGATAGCTAGATAGACAGCTAGGCAAAAAAGTTTTTCTTTATTTTTTTTTCAAATAAGAAAGTCGTACAGGTTTGAACTACATGATGGTGAGTAAATTTTGACAGTATTTTCATTTCGAGATGAACTATAAGAGAGCGTAACGGATATTATATATCGATATAACCTACAGATTATGCAGATCTCAGAGCTTTCTCTGATATCAGGTCAGTCAGCTGGAATAGCAGCTATTTAATGTTGAGTTGTAACTAAATTACACTGCTACACACCGACCATGGCTATCAGTTACACAACAATGACAACAGTACTAGAATAGTCAATAACAGCATTAATAATAGAAATTAATTATGCAATGTAAACATTTATCCTTTTGTTTCTCCTGGATGTGGAGTGATTTCCAGCAGGAGCGTGGTTGAACGGAAAGGTGTGGAGATGTATGTCTTGCGTAGGGTGGAGGTCACGAAGTAGTTCTAAACTCATTCTATTCACATGTAGATCTTCCGTCACCCTGACTTAGACACAAGGACACATGCATCAATCTATAAATCTACTGTTCTTACTTACACATAGAGCGAACTCACCCTCATGCATTCATTACTGCATTCGGTTAATGCAAAAAAAAAAACTACATATGGCATTGTTGGAAGAAAGAAATGGACAAATGGACACTGCAACCAGATTAATTGCACTCAAAGTGAGTGTTAAACTCACTGCTACTGTTCGAACATTGTTACAAGTAAAGGCTGCCAAAAAAAAATCCCAAAAAACTAGCAGATGAACGAAACAATGTCTCCAGCAGAAGTTTCCTTAAAGTCTGCTTAGATCATTTATGAATGCAAAAGTGACACAAAATAATAGAATGTTCTCAAGTTATCATTACAATAATAAGTAGTTGAATGTACAGATTTCTTATGTGTATAAAAAAAACATTCCCCTGAATAGTGTTCAAAACACTAGTGCATTAATTCAAGTAGCCACGTGATGGCACTGTTGTACTGTATGCAAGCTCAGATGGACAGCTCGAGGTTCAAATGATTCCTTCATTCACTCGGTCAGTCAGTCAGTCACTCCGTAGTTCTCTCAGGCAAACACTAACAATAAATACAATGCCCCATAGTGGTCAGAGCTCAAATCACAGCGGGTGAATTTCGGATATATGTTGTCCTATTTCCCTGAACTGTTTAATTGAAGACAATATCATAGAAACGTACAAAAGTTAATTGGTAAATGTTAACACTTAATTTAAAGTAGGTATTCTGTGTAGACATTGTGTTAAAGACTGAGTTATGGAATTAGGACTGAGAATTCTAAGTTTCTGATACTCCACAGTTAACCGTGAGTACTCTTCATGCAAACCTGACAGTTAAAATACCAATAATGTCATAATGCACAGCTGTATAGCTTAAAATAGCAATATATATACAATTACAATGCACAGCTGTATAGCTTAAAGCCATTTTATTCAGCAGATGGATATTTTTATATAATTATACATTTTGTATTTAAATATACAATGCATGGTAAAACACAATACCATTGTACAATTATATAATGTGTAGGCCTATACATGGGTGTATATGTGTATAGTGCGTATGACAGCACAGATATGTTAAAGGATTAGTTCACTTTCGAATGAAAATCCCCCAAAGCTTTACTCATCCTCAAGCCATCCTAGATGTATATGACTTTCTTTTTTCTGACAAAGACAATCGGAGAAATATTAATAAATATCCTGACGCATCCGAGCTTAATAGTGGGAATAATGTGCTACCAAACGAGTATGAGCTGAAGAAAGTGTCTCCATCCACATACATCCATCATAAACATATTCCACGTGGCTCCGGAGGGTTAATAAAGGCCTTCTGAAGCAAAGGGATGCGTTTGTGAAGTAAAATATGTAATTCTTCAAAAAGCTTACACTGTACGTCCTATGCCTTCCCTATTCAACTTATGGAACTGATGCCACGCCAATTCCGTTTTTTACGGAAACTTGAACATTGAAGGCGGTAATTTTTATTTGGAAGTGAACTAATCCTTTAATAAATACAAGCTTTTGAGCAGATATGCATCTGTTTGTTGATTTTCTCTGTTTACTTAATTACAGATGAATTTGATACAGACCGTTGCATTCCTGTTATTTGCTACACATTCATTTGATTGTGCTTGTGCATATGTGTAAGCAAATGTTTGTGTTTCTACACACAGAAAGGTCACAAGGAGGTTTTATGCCTTATTCAAGCAGAACCATATGGCCTGAATGTTTGTGTCAGAGCCAAAAGGCAAAAACAAACAACTAACAAATGTTAAAAATCACTAACAGTGTTTAAAAATGAATGACGTTTTAACTCAAAAATTAGTCAGAAGCAAATTGTAGCCAAACAAACATTGCAAAAGTCTATGAAGGATGTGAGTGTGTGTTTGTGACACATGACAGCTGTGTGGTTCTTTGATGTTTGGGATTACAGTTGTATTACATCATGTTAGTTTGGAAGGGAGCACCTGTATTGTGATAGAGAAAATGGTAAAATACACAGATGAAACGAGGGCTGGACTGAGTTTTCTCCTGAAGAAGAAGAAGAAAACAATAAGTCAAGCTTGTTTTCTGACATACCCCTTAAGAGAGTAAAGTTATCCAACTCTGTATATGTATAAGTGTGAATGTGTGTTTGTACCTTTACATTTTTTTGTACTGAATGTCCCGGTAAGATTTCAGTATTATGTTTGTTTTGGAAGCAGTAACCATTTATAAGACTATCTGGAATACTTGATTCTGATTGGTCAATCATGGCATATATTATATTTCTATATTATATCAAATATTTCTGAATAATGACTGCTCATCCACAAAATTGATGAATTCATGTCTATATATTATATTATATTATATTAGCACTTTTAATGTCAAAAATAAAATGATTAAAATATTTGTGCTATTTGAAATAAAGCTGAAAAAAACAAAATAACATAAATCAAACTTATAACTGACTAACTGAAATAAATAAGTTAGAGGACTAAAATTACTAAAACAAAAATAAAGTAAGGCTATAAATGATTTAAAAAATGATAAAAATGACAAATTATTATTAAGTTTATTCAGTTTAAAATAAAATTAAAACATAAGAAAGCTAAATCAAAATCTTAATACTACAATAGTATATAAATAGTACTTAACACTAATATTATATTATAAACATACATTTTTAATTTATTTAAAATAATTCAAATTGAATATATTTAGATAGAAAATGAAGATAAATATATTCATATCAAGTTCATGCATTCCTTCAGAATTAATTCCAGATTATTAATATGTTATATAACAATATTTGTAAATAAGATGTTTAAATTATGAGTATTGTTATTTTAGTATTATTTATACTATTACAGTATGTATTAATATTTGTAATTATATATATATATATATAGGTGTATCATTATAGTCCTAGTAAAATACAGCAATATATCAGCAGCAAACTTCAAGCCGTCAACACCAGGCTCTTAATCGAAGCCAGAGCTCTGCAGTGCGTCGAGCTGAATGCTTAATGACTGAATTACAATCAGGTTTGGGTGAGAGCGGGATTAGTTCTGTCTTTGAAGGTCCGAGGTCTGATGTGGTTTCTGGTTTCACAGTGCAGTAGTGCATTGCATATTGAGAACAGAGGCTGTGCGAGTATGTGTGTGTGTGTGTGTGTGTGTGTTGGAATGTTGCGTGTGTGTTTATGGAACAAAACAGAATAGAATGTTACACAACCCAGCTACACGCCTTTAAGTCCTTGCTATGCTTGCCATGCTAACTTCCTTCTCTCTTTCTGCCTTTTCTCCTCTGATTTTTCTTCTATGTCTCTGTTTTTCCCCATGTGAGCCTCTGACACCCCCATCACTGCCAACAACTCTCTCTCTCTCTCTCTCTCTCTCTCTCTGTATCTATATTTTCTGAGATCAGCCATGGCTGGGTAGATTGAAGTGGACAGCGGTGCAGAGCACACGCTCACTACTGCTTCTCTGCCTAATCCCTGACCTAGAAACAGAGAGAGAGAGAGAATACTAAAAGGTTACTGAGAGGATAAAAGTGTACTGTGTGGGTGCTGTGATTTGGGGGACAAACCCCTTCAAGTGAGCTAAATCTGATGAAAGTTTCTGTTTGGGGAGATTTAAGATTTATATTTGTAATCATGTTAGTATTGAACTCACATGAAAGATGAATATAATGTTCTGAATTTAAGACAAAGGATATCACGAAAGAAGAACTGTATAAGACAATTCGTCCATGAGTTACCAAACTAGTTAGTTGAACAGGAGCTCCACACCTGGTCTGGAGGAGAATTTATACTCGTATTCCACTGTGAGACATCTGCCTGGCACATAGTTAAAAATGCATAAGCCATTTTCTTATTAATATTTCACACAAGTAAGCTCCCTATCACCAGTGCAGCTGTAACCATGCAAGCAGTACTAAGAGAAGGGGAGAGCGGGAGAGAGAGAAAGTGTGAGAGACTAAAAGAGTGGAAAAAAGGGGGGGTGGACTCGTTTTCCAGTGTGACCAGTCATTGAACCAGTTCTATGGAGAATCAAGTGAAACAAGCAAGACTATGTATACATAGTAAACAACACCAAAAATATTCTTAATGAAATGGTTTCTTTAACATAATTACGCTTCTCACTTGGAACGTATCAAGTAAGCGACCAACTCTCGGCACGATATCAGCAGCACGGTATTTTTTTTTCTTTTCATAACCAATTCTCTGCATTGTAGTGAATGTGTTTCAATGACCACTGTAAGCATAGTGTAGAGTAGCACCATCTAGCGGTAGTATAGCCAAACTGTAATTAGAAAGAATAAAAGACATCAACCTAAACTAAAAAAGACAAAATGTTATGTTTGTGGTTGGTAAGATTATTTTAAGGTTCTTTGGCTCACCAAGGCTCCATTTATTTGATAAAAATACCGTAAAAACTGCAATAATTGTAATTCATTCCTGTGATGGTAAAGCTGAATTTTTTGCATCATTACTCCAGTCTTCAGTGTCACATGAGCCTTCAGAAACCATTCTAATATGCGGACTTGGTGTTTAAGAAACACCAAACTTTTGAATGTGGATTTTGAGTGAATATCCACGCATCACGGAAACTTGTGTCCATGAAGCAGCATAATCAAAGCATAATTTTAAAGTACCATTCATCCAAGGACAGTTCTTTTTAACTACATAACCTGCCATTTCATCTCTATCATTCAGGATTTCTTCAGAAAACTGTATTATGTCCTGTAATTTTAGTGAAACAAGCCATATAAACAACTATATTGTGAGCCAGTGTCTGAACGTCCCATTATTCTTATTTCAATTAATGAATTTCTTTCCCACTCAGCAAAGAAAGACATCTGTGTTTATAGTGCTAATTATTTGATTAAAATCATGATCAATTTCTCTACAAGTAGGCTTTGTGACACCTATGGGAAAAGGTGTGTCTTGGCTATTCTTTAAAAATGTTAAGCAATGTGAGCTGGTTCAAACCGCTAGACACAATTGCTTAAAATTATCTTCAGTGTCCTTCAAGCTACCATCTCTGGTATAGTTTGTGGCTGTTTCTTCACCATTGCAAGTTGATTTGCTGATACTTTCATTCTAAAATGTCTTTTAGCAAATCACTTTGCAATGTATGCTGCATGCCATAACAATAACTTTACACGCTTGCTGCTGCCGTCCTCTCCACGCAAGCAGCTTCTCAATTTAGTTTGCAAGCTAAGCTGGAGAAATGCCCAAATGAAAAAGCGTTTTCAATGATGCAAGAGAAGTGTTTTGCAGTCACTGTAAACCTCCATTTTCTGTCAGCCATCAAAGGTGAATCAAACATTGCAGATCACATTTGGACAAGAGCTTCTAACACATTCATATGTGGAATTACATTTCATTATATTGTCATAGTTTGTTTTAGAGGTGATTTAATGAAATTGTCTCGAATTGTAAGCTCACATAGCAAAATGTACATAATACTTTTGCATTTTAGGAGAAAGTTTGAAGAAACTGGTGGCAATGGTACAAACGTTAATGTGTTGATAATGACATAACCTGTGCTGGTGGATACTCAACAATTTGTTTTATTTTGCATTGCAAAAAGCACCTACTCTCATATTTGCAAAGACATACAAGAACAATTACACAAAGAGGCCACTTTGTGCAGTTCTTGCTAAGACAACATACAATTTAACTCATTTTGAGTTGGACATGATGAAACAACTAGCTTGGTCAGTGAGTAAATCAACCATTTTGACTCAGTGATTCAGTGAGAGATTCATTAGAATGATTCAAACTGATAACTCGTGGAAACAAACTTGCTGCAGTGCTTGCTGGCATATGCAACCATACAAATGCAATATAAAGATATGTTGTCTGTGTATTGTCTTATTTATTTCATAACACCCAGCAATCACTTTCAGTTCAGACCAGGAATGTTTCTAACCTGTCCCCATATTTATTTATTTGTTTTTTTTAAATGCTGTTATGGATGTATATATAAATTATCTTTACTTGCAGTACAGAGTCGTTTACAGTCTGCACACACAATAAAGAACTGCTTCATTGTTAACAAGTGATAGAAGACAATTGCAAGTTTTGTTTTTTAAACATTGGATTGTTGGTTAATGTCCACCTCATCCAGCATTCTTTTTGTTTTCTGTCGTATAAAGAAATCCTATTATGGATGATGTGAGAAACAACTGCAGATGCCTTAGTGTGAGTAAACTTTCTGGAGGAATCGAACTGAATCGCAAACACTTTTGACTGATACGTTCAAAAGAGTGAATCTAGTTCTGATTCTAAACAGCTCATGAGAAAGCACACACGTGACATGATTGTTGAAATATTATCAGGAAAAATGTGTCTTGGGCATTCAGCAAAATTCATTGCCAAACAACAAGCATTTATCAGTAATATTTAACTGGGGCACAGAAGTATTTCACTGGAGCTTGTGTCCCAGTAAAAAGGGTCTACGATGCCCCGGTTCAGAATGCAAGCTCACATCTCAGCTAAAACATCATTTTTTTTTTTTTTTTT